>VWYO01014950.1:17479-30815 GCA_013400275.1 Rhadina sibilatrix
TTTTTTAATGCCTGGCATAATACATGATACAAAACTGACTTCTGGGTAACATTCATGAGACACTTCAGAAGTTATTTTCAGACTAAACATTTCTATGACCAAACTCAGCAACCATTTAGATGAATGTACTTGACTCTCACAGGGTGAATAGCAAATCTAAATGTTGCTCCATCTCCCTGGGACACATTTTCCTTCCTTCCTTCCACACATTTTTCTGGAGGACTTTACATCTCACTCTAACACCAGCACCTGCTTCTTTCAGTGGCTGTTGTCTTGCCCCAGCAACTATAGCTGGCAGCAACTGTGTTAAGCTACAGCACACAGAGGAGAAGGCTTTTAAATTTGGAAGAGCTTTCATTGCTCAAGCAGCTGTTCCTGATGTTCCATCAGAAACCTAGGTGGAAGTCAGTTGAACCACAGTTGGACTTAGTGTCTTTCTTGTGAAGTTATTGCATTGTACTTTCTAAGAGGTTCAAGGATCTTTTAAAGGTGATTTAAGAACAGGCTATTGGTTGTCACATACAGTAATTTCTAAACTGCACTTTTTTTTCATCAATTCCAAGTGGGCATAATTTTTTAAAAGTAATTTTTATTCAAAACTGCAAAACATTGGTCTAAACAAATATTTTTCATTAAGCCTTTTCCTCATAATATCACATTCCAACTAAAACAGTAGTTCTACAAATCTGTAATATGCTCATTTCTAGAAGGTCTTCATTTTAATATTTTTTTCATAAGAGCAGTAGCAGAAAGAACAGCCCACAAAGAGAATACAAGTGGCATAAAGCTGCATCAATATCCCCTAGTAAGGAAAAAAATAAGCAAAATTCCCCTCACTATTCTTGTTCAAGAGCTATTCCAGCAGCCTAAAAGCAGCCCAACAGTCAGCCAAGCAATAGTTCAGCTAATTAATTTGTGATGTATAGGATGGAATTGTTTTCCACTGGCTTGTATGAATTTTCCTCAAGGCTAGATAATTCTAAAAAGACAAGGAAATTATTTCAAATTTATTTTTTGGTGTAAATAACATAGTTCCATAATTTCAGACTGTTGTATATAATGACTATTGGATTTCCCACACAATTAGGTGTTGGAACCATCATGTTATCTCCAGCAAATTTAGTATCCATGCTGCTGGAAAGCCACTTGTGCCTGTCAGCACAACAGTCCTGGGCAGAACAGAGGTGCTGACACCACACTTGCCTGCTCTTGTGTTCTCCCCAGGCTGGTGCCTTTTTCTCTATTGGTCTTCGGCATATTGAAGTAGAAATGTTGCAGATGGCTGAAGAGGTAATAGAAGGGTTTTCAATGGACATCTTTCATAGCCTCAAACAAGCTTCTCTCTGTAAAAAAATGAGTAGTTTATCTTGGTTGGTGATACAAAATGATTGCAAAAACCACAAAAAGCCCCACGTAACCTATTAAAGACTGGTTTTGCATGAAAAGAATGAGTAAGACAGAGGAAGCAATGGTGTCAGAAGATTAACTTGTGTTGTGTTCTGAGTTTTGAATGAATGGTGCTTATTATGCCTGGGCTTGTGCAGTGACCTGTACATGTGCCAAGCTGCCTCTCTGACCCCTTCTCCCTACACATTTACTGTTGTTGGCTTAGAAAAGTGCTCAGGGTTTATCTTGAAGGCTGTCCAGAGTCTTGAGCCAGCTGTTCAGGCCTTCTGCAGGTCTGTGGGAGTCCCTCAGAGCATAAATGCTCTGGACTGCTCACCAGGAGCCAGTAATGCTTTGAGAGAGTGCTGTGTTGTGAGAATTATTTTGCTTTAGAAAGTAGCAAAAGGAGTGTTTATCCTGTGCTTAAAATGTTCTATTTATCAGCAGCAGCAGAGTCCACCTGCTCCTGAGTCACATACAGTGCAGTGTATGTTGAGTGGAGGTAGCTCAAAGGCATTATTTCTGGTAGATTGTTTTCCTTGACAATTCAGCTGCTAATATGTCAAGTGCTTTGCTTAATGAACCATGCACATAGTTATATCATCTACGTGTAATAAGTTTCTCTGCCAATGTAAAGCTCAAACATCAGTATCACTAGGTACCCCAAAGTGCCCTTCTACTCCCCTAAAGTGCCCTATGAAATGCATCTCTAATACCTTAGAGTTCTTCACTTCAGATGGTATCTACTTTCTCTTCAGCCTCCCTAGTGCCATCTCTTAAACTAGAGAGAAAGTATAAACTTTGTGGCATTTCCAAGAAGCTGTTAACTATTTATGTTAAAATAATTCTTAGCATGTAGAGTGGACAGTAAGTAATAACTATAGTTTCTCTGAACCAGTACATAGGAAATAATTTCTTCCTGTATTCTAATTTATGACTTTGATAAGCTTTATGAATGGAATAGAAATGTTCTCATGAGCTGTTGGTGGTTTTTAACAGTATCCACTAAAGCCTTGGGCTTATTTTTGTAAAGAATCTGAAAATATACCCCCAGGAGATTCAAGTATGTTAATTAGATTTTGAAATAATCCAGACACATGCACTGTTTTCTTAACACTCATTTTTTTGGAATATTTCAGGATCAAAAAAGGGCATAGATTTTTTTTTTTTCCCCCTCTTCTTTTCCGCCCTGCAGACATATACACATCTGGAGCATTTGAGAAAATCTGTTACAATTTGAAGTTAAGCGATTGTCTAACATTAATACTAGAAATATTTGTAGTGGTGTTTGGCCTGCTGTTTGTAAAAAAAACCTTGTGATATTTGTACCAAATGCAAAATCATTGCTATGGATCATCACACTGCCTTTAGGTTCTCTTTCCTGGGGATTTTTTTTCTCAATTAGAGATTGAAAATGTCACTAGTGGTCTTCCATGGTCTGAACCACCTGTTCAGAAAAATGCAATTTTCAAAGTAAGTTAGAACCACCGTAAAAGGATTTTTCATGTCTCCTCCTTCAGAGAATTCTGAGAGGTGTGGCACATTCAGAGTGTAGTTCTGCAAATATAGACTGCCACTCTTTGAAAAGTTGGAGGCTTCAAAATCCCTTGGTAGCCTCATGGTATGGTACCTACCATGTTCTACAGCTCCAAGAATTTGGTGTGCATGGCTGCCTGGAGAATGCAACTCTTGTCAGCCTCTTCTCCTGACACCCCTCTTTGGCCATGTATCCAGGATACTCCTTCCTGGGATACCTTGTGGATTTGTGCAGGGCTGCCACTGTGCTGCCACTGTCACCAAGGCATTGACAGGGAGCCACAGAGAGCGTGTGATTTTCTGTTGTGACTGATGGGAGAACACAGGCATGTCCTCTGCACTCTCCCGATAGACAGAAAAATAGAATGAGCACTTCTGAAATGATTGAGGGGCAGAGAGAGGAGTACACTGAGAACTGACTCACAGCTGATCCACAGAAAATCCCTGCAGCTGTATGTGCAATAATTATAGCTAGAAAAGGCTACAGTCTTCTTCAGGTACTGCTCCTTGCTTGCTCTATGGTCACTGCTACTTCCACGTGTTTGTGTTGGTCATTGAAATGGTTTGTTCTGTTAGCACTGAATGCCAGGCAGCTTTCCCACGTCATTCCATAGCTTTTTTGAGGCCCATTTGTGTTTTAAAATCAAAGATACACATGCAAAGCCGTCAATGAGGATATCAGAGTTATATATTTGTCTCACAATAGCCAATTTTAAATGTCACTCATAGAGAGCAATTAATATTGTTTACCTCTATAGGTTTACACTGCTTGTGAAAGCCAGTCAGTGAAGAATTGTCTTTGATCTAAATGAGGTTCTCCACTGCTTTCTCCTTCTTATTGCACTGAAGATAATGTCTAGCAGTTAAGAGAATCAGAATATTTTAAAGGGTATTTTTCTAATTTTTCCAATTAACTTAATTTCTCTAAAAAGCATCATGCTTTTCAAACGTGGCTGTCAGTGTATTTCATTGTGTAAAATATTAGATGTCATTGTATGTAATTATTTGAAATGTGAAACCCTGTGCAGATCACTTATACAGTAGATGAGCATTTTCAATAAAGGACAGGAATACACTTTTTTAAGACAGGCTTTGTCCTGAAGACCTCTATTGTGAAGTTAGCATATATGTTAATTAAAGACATGCAATTAGATTGCTCAGCAAAGCCTCAGCATTTTCAAGCCACTTTTATCTTAAAACATACCACAAAAATGGGCTGCACTCTTTGTTGCTCAACTAGATATTAAGCCATACAATCTCTTTCTGATTAAATTTCCTAATTAAATAATGCAGCTTTGCAAAATACTTGTGACCACAACTGAAGCTGGCTGAGTTCTGCTTTGGTTTGGCTTGTGGTTTTGGGTTTTTTTGGGGGAGAGGGGTTTGTTTGTGTTTTTGGGGTTTGTTTTGTTTTGTTGTGTTGTGGGGTTTTTTTGGTTTGCTTTGGGGGGAGGGGTGGGTGGTTTGGTTGGTTGGTTGGTTTTTTTTTTTAGAAAGGCACAACATTCAGAATTAGATTCCTTGGAATGTGAGAAGTCTTTTGAGTAATCCTTGAGTAATTAAAGATTCTGCATCAAACTCCAGTGGTAAAAAACTTTTAATTACGATATTTTGAATTTGACCAACTATTCAGATGATCTTTAGTAAAGCCATCAAAAAATCCATCTTGCAGTGCATATTAAATTTTTCTTTGACCCATTTCTCTGGCTGAGACAGCTGTCTTTGAAATTAGTCACTTAAATTCAGGAAAGTCTAAACTAGTGAATTAAGAGAATCAACCTTCCAACAAATGTTAGGTTATTTAAAAGGAAATCTCTTAATTATGTATAGGGAAAAGACAGTTATGAAATTGTGGAATGCAGATTTAAGCATAAATACTAAAGACAAAGATTAAGCAAGCACGTAAAAAATATCTCTACTATCTATAGGATTCTTAGATTTACAGTTCCAGTTTTTATGTTTATTGAAATACAGATTTTTAAGTGTAAGCTATGAGTTCCTCCTGTGAAAGTTTATGACTTACAGTAGATGTTTATATGAGTAGCAGCAAAATAAAACTTTCACAATTTGGTAGTTTAGTAATCACATGCCTACACAAGCTGCAATAGCTTGAAATGCATTCCTTTGACGTGCCACAGTGCTGCTCTGAAGGAGAAATGCTCTTTAAAATCAACCATATCTGATCAAACCCCACCCAATCCAGCCCTTGTGAAGATGCTGTGGAGCTATCTCCTAAAAGGATATCTCTAATTAAAGAGATGCCCAGCTCTGCAAAATGATCTCCTAACCCCACAGGGTCAGAACAATGAGCGACAGGAAAGAAGCAACTCTATTTTGATATGGGGGACTCCTATGCAGAGGAAGGAAAAGTCTCATCAGGAGAGCTTCCATCTGCTTCAGGAAGTACTGAAATTAAAAGGACTGCATGTGCCAAGGACACACTTTACATACTTTTGGCTGTGCTGTGTGAAGGGGTTTTTTGTGTTAGTTACTAGGCTTTACAGTAGATTTCTATAAATCTGATGGTCTAAGAGATTACTAGAAATTCTGTTTATGATCAGCTTCTGATTTAATTCTGGTACTGTACTGAATTCTGGTCTAAGCCTCCTAGACTTTCTTTGCTGCTGCTGTCCCATGTTGTACAGCATCAGTAACTAGTCACTAAGTGTGGATGACAATGATTTAGCATTACCATGGTGGCACAAATGCTCCTTTGAAAACAGGTCATTGTGGCTCACTCTTTCACTTCCCAGTGTAATTTGTGAGATTAGCGTTGCTGACAATCGAATCAAAACTGAGTAGTTCTAAAAGGATGAGCACCTTTTTCTTAGTTTGTGCATATGTTTTATTCAACCCCTGGGTAAGATGTTCAATACACAGAGGATAGATTTACTGATGTAATTTTCTTTGTGGTTTACCTACAAAACTAGGGACTAAAATTCATATAGAATCAGCAGACCTAGAGGAGTTATAATTGAGGACAGGGAGAAAATTATTTTTTGTAAAAAGGACTATTTGTTCAATCTACTCCACACAAGCTGCTCTGATTTCCTTTACTATTGCGCAATGCAGCCTGGAGATACTGTAACAACCTTCTAATTAAAAACAACCTGAATTGCCATGGAGACCAAAAAATAGAAGTGCTTGCCATAGACCAAGTAAGGAATAAGCCAGGCTGGGGATGTCAAGATACCATTTCTGGAATTTTGATATATGTAAACACAGTTACATGTAGTTAAGTCTCTGGTGTACACATCCACACATCCATGGCCTGGGCTGTGTCAGCAGAAGTGTAACCAAGGTATTAAGGGATGTGATTATTATGCTTTACTCAGCCACTTGTTAGGCCACACTTGGAACACTGTCCAGTTTTGGTCTCCCCATTTCAAGAGACATTATAAAGCTGGCAAGGATCCAGCAGGGAATTACCAGGATGATTAGAGGGTTCTAGAACTTGAAAAATGAAGAAAATTTGAAGCAAGTTGGTTTGTTGAATCTAGAGAAAAGGATGCTCAGGGGAAGAAATCTTATCACAATGTTGGAATACTGGAGGTATTTACAGACAATGTAAGATGGAGGTTCTTTTGTCACTTTTCTTTGTGAGAACAATTAGACACTGGAACAGGTTACCCAGAGAACAGGTGGAGTGTTTCTCACAAGAAATATTTAAGACCTATCTGCACAGAGCCCTGGATAACATAACCTAAAGCCCTATTTGCAACAGAAGATTAAACCAGATGATTTCCAGACTCCCTCCCACCCTAGGCTTTTCTATGGTTCTATGCTCAGGAGAGCAGCTTAGTCAGTGGCAAAACAGAGGGGATGGTCAAGTCCACTGTGGGCTAAAGTGATTCAGTCTCTGAGATGATGCTTCTTATCCTTTCTTTTCATTTGTGTGTGTGCCTTTGCTGTCTGCAGATTTATGCATTTTGAGGTCACTGGTGTTACCCACAGCACCCATTCCAGGCCTGACCCTACAGCTGCCACATTGTTGTCGTCCTCATTTAGTGGACCACTTATGTGGATTTCTGGAAACTTTGTCAAACTTCACCAAAAGACACCAAAGATGCCTTTTATTATTTTTTTATTCTTCTCAATAATCTCAATGGTCTTAATGGGAAGACAGGACCCTTCTTTCTAAGATACACCGGGGTTGTTTGCAAAGTTTAGATGTCTGAGTACTTTGTATGAGAGGAATCATACCCCTTCCACTGGGGAGATGTATTTTACAAACTTAAACTTCCTAAACCTGTGACTGCTTATTATAATTAATTATAATTATTATTAATAATGGTATTAATAATATGATCATGTTATTTCTCATGTCCTTGCTGAGACTGATGAGCTGCTTTACATCACAGTCTCAGAGCCTGTCAGGGTGAATGATGAAGACTATATGAAATTGTACCCTTTTTGAAAATCCCAGTTATCTCTCAAGTTATTTTGGTAACAGTCATGCAATGTGGCCAAGTATTTCTCATTCAGAAGGTGTTTCATAGGCAGCTGCAGTCAAACACCTCTGTAAGAGATGTTTATAAACAGAAGTACAGATTGTCGCTGGAATTGCTGCAAGTGGAAGTTTTATTTAAAATTTTTAATTTAAAAAATTTAAGGCAACACTTTTGCAGCCAAAATTTGTATAATAAATATCAAAAATAGTAAAGAATACTGAAAAAAAAGTCCTCATTTCTCTTATCCTAAGGAAATTGTTATGGGGACTAATACACTAAGTAAACATTCTGAGGCTCCTATTCAGCTTGACCATCAGATTGGATCTTGCCCTATGTAGAAAAGGAATTCTGAGCCTTATATTATTTGAAGGAAAATGTTAGGCCTACATCTGAGTATCACTTGAATCTCTTGGTATTGCCTTCCAGCGTGCATTCTGTGGGAACTATTTTATTAACAAATGATTTACTTGTAGAAGTTGTGACCAGAGCCTGGGCAGTAAACTGATACAAACACACCTGCTTGGTTTACATCTCCCAAGTCTGTTCTTGTTCAGGTGTAGCAGATAGACAATGTGAAAACCTTGTGACTTGCAGATATAAAAATTGTCTTTTCTCCTTTTCTAAATTTAGTGGCCAGCTGTCACATGGAAAGCCTCAAACCTGAACATTTAAAAGTTTTCCATCTTTCACCAATGCCTCAATATTTGATTAAAAAAATCTTATTTTGGTGTAAGATGATCAAAAATATACAGTGCAAGAGAAGAATAGTAGGTGAAGCATGTAAATGCTATAGTATTAGCTCATTTATTGATTCCATTTTCCAAGTGAAAGCAGTTGAAGGGCATTATGAATTATGGAGTCTGCCTACATTCAGAAGGTCATCTTTATATTATTTTAAAATATTGCACTAGTAATCTTACAGTTCAAACTTACCTAAGAAGGGCAGACGGCTGAATTCCTTACGATCGTGGAATACAGAACACCTACACATCATCAGAGACAGGTTTCATGTCACTGTCATTTATTAGGATGTACTGTTGCAGGAAGAATGTGTTTATTATACAGCTGCACAAGAGTCTGATTTTCTTGATTTCTTTGTGGTGCATAGGAGGACTGAAGGCAGGGAGAACGCAAGGGTGCATTCTGTTCCCCAGGTATTAGTTATGTCTCAAGAAAAATTTGGACTATTGTGAAACGCAGCAAGTAGGGAGATAGCAATAGAAGCCATGGTTAGTAGAGAACTGTCTAATGAATCATCAGGCTGGGCATCAGCAAAATTTATGGCTGAAATGAAAAAAAGTAAAAAATGTATAAAGGTTTGTCATTCTTATGCTAATAAAGTGTCAATTAAATATATACACCATAAGATGTCTTTGGGATGTAGTGCAATGGTAGGGGAGAGACAAAGAGTAGGTATGAAGAGATGGGAAGGTAAGAAAATACCACAATATTCAGGAAGAGAATAATCCTGTATATTATTTTATTTTCTTGGAGGGCAAAAATATTATATTCAAACTGAATTCCTTGCCAGCAGGTTGGGCCAAATCTCGTTCTCGCCATCTCATCAGACTTGTTTTGCATCTGAAACAGATCACTTTCAAATTCCTTACAAAAATAGGAATAAACATTTCTTGGTCTGTAAAGTGTTGCTTGTTAACTCTGGTGAAATTGTTAATTCAGAGCTGGTTTAACTCAAAATGGTGTAATTTACAAAAGACTTAATGTGATTCCTCATTAAAAAGGAATTTAATTTCACAAGTATCCTGGAAGCTGGTCTATACCTCTTGGGTGGCAGGGCAGACAGAGAGTAAGCAGAAGCAGATTTGTTTCAGAAAACTGAGGGCTTTGTTACATGACTGTCTTGCTTAAATTTTAGGGTCATATTGTTACTGACAACCATTTCACATTTCTGGTATCTCCCATGGAGATGTCAGTTCAAGTAATTAGTTCATTGTCTCCTTTCTAGTCCTCTCTTCCCCATTTTGGTTCTGCATCTGTTTTCCTCCATGTGTCTTATCTGGAAAACTGCTGGCCTTTCTTTAAAGTTTATCTTTTCCTTCTCACTATTTTTATAAAATGCTTGATGGATTTGTGCTTATATGAACCCTTGTAATAATTTCTGAATCCACTGTAAGTTTATGTGCTCTGTAACAAACTAGTTCTTTGACCCATTTCTCCGATTTCTGCCCTTTCAAGGTAAGCCTTAATCTTGTTCTTTTTTTATTACAGGAAAGCTATTCTCAACCTGTTGACTTTTGAAGAGAAATTAATACCTTTCTTTTTGATACTAACATCAAAAATAAAAACAAAAAAACCTCACTTGAAATCTGAAGATACAGCAGTAAGACATAGATTCTCATTTGAGAAGCAGTAAAGATGAGGAAGTGAGTTGGCTTCATACTGGAAGGAGAAGGAATTTTAATGCTTACTGACACAATCCTTCCTACACCTAACAGCTTGGACACTTTTGTGAAATCTTTCAAAACAACAATTGCCATAGAAGGAAAAAGCCAGCTTGCAGACAATACCTTCTGTGACCTCAACACCCAAATCCTAGCCCAGAAAACAAATGTTCCTTTACTACTCAGATGTTCTCAGCAGAATCACAGAAATTAGCCAGGAACTTATGCTGAGGGCCAATGTCCTTTGGGGAACAAATCTTGTATTTCAGAAATATGAGACATGTTCTGCCGACAAAATTAATGATGTTACAAAACATTATTATAATTACTCATGCAGAACTTGATTGATGCAGTATGTTCTGAAAGTTCCCATCATATTATTCATAATTGTCTTCTTTCGAAGAGCAATGAGATGTTCTGACTATACAGTTTTCCTTCTGGGAAGGAGCATTTTGTGTTTTGCAAGTTTTTTAAAAAATTATTTATGCAGATAACAATAACACAAAAGGATAATTGTGGTTTAGAATTGCTGAAGTATGTCAGCTGGGATCGGCTGCTTTACTTATTAGGGCTGTCTACACTGCAGAGAAATGTATTTTGAAGTGCAAAGAGGTTCTGATGTATTTCAGAGTATTTACACTCTGTAAGCAATCCCAGCAGAACTTTATCAATCTGTTCACAACACCACAGTTTTAATATTGCATTATGAAGTCTCAGAAATCAGAGGTGGGTGCTCTGTCTCATCTTAGAGGTGTATGCATTCATATAAAGCCCCATCCCTTCTTTCATCCCTCTTTTGTCATTTTTTTTTTTTTTTTAAGATTCATGTGGCTTTAGCCATGGTTAGAGGGAGCCTAGTTTGATCAAAATATTGCATTTTCTAGATTTTTTTTCTATATTTGCTCACCTTTAGAAACTTTTCTGCATTGTTTTATTGCCTAGCAGTAAAACATAAGCCTGGAATGAAAACATCACCTGTTTTCTTTCCCGAGTCTGACGCAGAGGTATACTAAAGATAGCTTTAGATGTGAACATTCTTAATGGTGCACTAAACCAGCAATAACTGGCTAACCAGTTACCCTCTGTGATAATTTGATCTTCTGTTGATAAAGGCATTCTTAATACCTTTTTTTTAAGAACCTGTCTCTCATCTAGAGCTGTGGAGTTGCTGTGGTTTTGCTTTGTTTTGTTGACACATATCTATCCCACTCAAAATCATGGTATTTTTAAATGATTTTTTTTATGCCAGTTATCTCATTCTAGGGCATTTCTCTTCACTCCCAATAATTTAGTACCTGGGTGTCACAATACTTTTTGTGAATATTTATTGCAGTTACATTTTTATAAAAAAGGGGATACTAGTCCTGTGTTAGATGGAGAACTAGACTGTAAAGGGTCTGGCTACACTACAGCATACAGAACAGTTCTGAGATCCCCAGATATGTCTACTATGGACATATGCAAATATATGGAAATATGCAGCATAAAGCTATCAGAAATACCAGCTTAGGTCTTGGAAATACAGTTGTCTTGGTACAGTTGTCTTGTTATAGCCCTGCTGCAGGACTCATTAACACTGTTTCTCAAATGAAAATATCTATTATAGGTTCAGGTTTGGAGTTTGAATGGCTCAGCCCAGTGCTGTCCTGAAAGAATGTGCAGTGAGGATACTCCCAGTGGCTCTGGTTCCATGGAAGATCAAGGTATAGAGGGTGTGGATGGGTTAACCCATCTTTGGGATGGGTTAAAGCTGTAGAGAAGGAAAGCAAATTGACTAAGAGCACAGAACCACTCCAAAATAACAAATTAGCATTCTAGACTCAGCTTGAGTAATTTGCCCAAAATTACCCCAGGAATTTCAGGAGTTCAGTTCCCTCTCCTTTGTCCAAGCCCTAAGGATACACATACTAGAACACTGCTTTTACTACGTTCTGTGTTCCTTACTCTCTGTGTAGTGTACAAAGTATATTACTGATCCCATTGCTGTGTGGTTCTTTGGGCTTTTGTGGTTTCCTAGTGTTAACAGGATTGTCTGAAAAGAGAAACAATGCCAGGATTTTCAAGAATTCCAGCACGGTCACAGGGGAGTTGGATGGAACATTTCCTCTGTTGGATGTCATGGAGTTTAATGCTCAGCTTTGATGGTCTGGTGTCCAGGCTCCACATTTGCCATTCAGAGTAGTGAAGCAATACTCTGGTTCAGATTCCAGCTACAGTATGAAAATTCTAGCATCTTTCCAAAATTACAGGAATGTAGAAAAATAGGGTTGGAAGAAGCCTCAAGAAACCATTTAGGCTATCTCCCTGACAAAATCTGTTTGTTCCATAATCTTTCTGACAGCATTATAAATTATTAGGTAATAGCCTGAAACAAAATGAATCATATAAAAATTCTGATTTACATTCTGGGTGAAAATTGCCCTTATGCAGAAGACAGCAGAAAACATTCAATTTTCTCTCTTAACATTACATCAAGCTTTAGGCTGACACAATCCTTTATAATCAATGTGGGTGGGCAGTTGCTGGCAAAGAAGGGTTAGATCCAGAAAGGAATGAATCTCTAGTGGGAATGAGCCTTTTACATTTAAATCCACAATGTGGTGTGCTTGACTTAGTAGTTTTCTTCTAATGGATTAAACTTGCTTTACCTCATAAATCCCATAAATCACATATTTCCACACTGCTGTCAGTATAACAAGTCAAACTGAGGTTAATGTATGAATGATTAGCCCTTAGCTGGCCATAGGATTGAGAACTGTGATTCAGAGCTGCTCAGGCTCCTGGATTTTAAGTAAAATGCCAATACTCCAAAAGTTTCCCAGCTTCATCTAATGAGAATTCTCTAGAAGAGCTAAGAACATATAATAGCAGAAAGTGCATGCTGCAAATGAGCTTGAGCTGTTTTGTGAAAGATGAAGAACTGTTCATTTTAATGCCTGTTTGTCTCTGTGCTTTCCTATTTTAAGGACTATATCTGGGGGTTGCAGGTCTGATATATTTATGATGATAATAACTATTCATTGAACATACTTAAACTTTAAAGAATACTGATACCTTTATAATAATAATAATAATAAAAAGCTGTATTAAGAATTTTAAAGGTACAGGAATAGAGGCTGATATGAATAATTACAGTAGTCACTCCTATACTTGGAAAATTCAATTCATACCAGCCAAGGATCTGCATTTCCCTTTCTCTGAAGAGCATGAGGATAAACTGGCAGCAAAATTGCAATGACTGATAGTTTTTGTGTGCCAAAACATGCATAGATGGTAGATGTTCTTCTTCACCATGAATA
This sequence comes from Rhadina sibilatrix, assembly GCA_013400275.1. Classification (NCBI taxonomy): domain Eukaryota; kingdom Metazoa; phylum Chordata; class Aves; order Passeriformes; family Phylloscopidae; genus Rhadina; species Rhadina sibilatrix. The sequence goes on from VWYO01014950.1 coordinate 30,554, forward strand.
TGCATTTACATTTCTATCAGAGATAAGGTACAATATTTGGGTGGGGAAGTACAGCAACTGTACTGTTTATTTAAAGTCATACCACGCTTGGAGTATATAAAATGCCAGATTTTATAGTAGTGTAAATAAATCCCATCAGGATTTTAAATAATTACATTTCATTCTTTGGAGGCAGAAAAAGCATCCTTCATAAAGATTTGGAAGTCTGAGGAAGGATATATATATATATATATATATATTTTTTTTTTTTTCCTTAACACTT
>VWYO01014950.1:30838-59412 GCA_013400275.1 Rhadina sibilatrix
TTTTTACTTAACCCCTTAGAGATCTCTCTAAACTGGATTTCTAATATAAAAATCTCTTTTTTAAGTAGTACACACAAATGATGAAATACAGTTGTCACAGTGGAACAATTTAGACAAAGAACCACCTGCTTGTCTTGGAATAGTTATGTTGTACCTTTCCCAAAAATTATTTGTTACTTTAATGCTAGGGGTATGGTGAGTTAGGGAGGTTTCCCTAAAGGGATGTCACAGGCATAATTATGTTTCAGTGTGAAGTGGATGGAAGGCAGCTGTGGTAAATGGCAGTAAATTAATGCTATTATTTCTATCAAATATTTTCACAGTAAAGCATTCTTTAATATGCTTGAAGAAATGGAGGCAAGAGCTTCTCGATTTCTTTGTGGCACAGAGTGACCTCAGGGGAAAGGAACAAGGCCAATTACTGTAACACCTGTTCCATTTTATAAGCTCAGGAAGGGCTGGAAAGAAAAGTTGTCTAGAGTTTCAAGCAGTCATTTCAACCTAGATTTCTATTCAGAATTACATATAAATTATGACTATGCCTGGAAGCTGATGAGAAAAAAGAATCACCAATGTGAAATCATTACCTCTTGGTTAAATAATTCTTTGGAAATAGATTAAGATGTTCCACACACTGGATGCTTTGCCTTTTTAAGGCTTGTGTTTTATTATTTGTTGAAGCTCCTGCACTATAGCAAAGTGACTATAGAGTTTCCTGACACTGTGATCTCTGCTCACCAGAGTATAAGACCCTGCATACTTTTCCTGTGATATAAAGAGTGGAGCTATAAATACTCAAAAGCTAACATTATGGTGAGGCTTGTAAGGTATCACTATGATGTGAATTATAGAACTGGTTTGAAACAAACAGTCTGGTGGGATTCTTTTGGAAAAGAATACAGCCAGTTAGAAGCTGACATTTATTATTTTTTCTTGCTCACTTCACTGAATTGTAAGATTAGATGCATAGCCCCAAATCATTCATGTCTGGAACATCAAAGTCACACTGCCACTCCCATATTAGGTAACCTCTGAATTTTTCCAATCAACAACCTCCAGAAGCAGAATCTTTCCTGGGAATCCTCAGGGAAGTTTGGTGGTTTTGTTTTAATGTAAAAGGTTGTATTATCTGGCCTGTAAGTATAGGTGGCTGTTGCTAAAACAGTGAAGTCTGGCGGGGCAATGTGGGGTAAGGTGCACTTTGGCACTGAAAATTCTGGGAAATGATTGGCAGCAGGGATATTGCTTCTCTGCAATGAAAAGAGTATGCATGCAAGGATTCATTTACAGATTAATTTGCCAAATCTCTTCTGATTAAATATTTCCTCACTAAGCCTTTTATCCTTCTGTTTCTCTGGAAGTCTTTAAATATTACCAGTTTCACTTTAAAATATCCAGTGAGCTGGTTTCTTGTCCACATGCAAGTTTCTAGAAGGAAGAGAATATACTGATAATTTACAAGTGCTAAATCTCATCTGTTTCTTCTTACCTTGTGTAGTTTAAAAGCACAGAAATCAAAGAATGTTTTATATGTAGATCATTAGAGGAAAGAAATAAAGAGCAGTAAGAAATTAATTAGTCAGTTGGAATATCTGATTTCCTTTTTTTCATATGGAAGATAAAAGTATTTATGGCACTTTAACATAGAATAGACATAAAATATGATGGAATTCCTTTGATTCTTTTTACTGAAGCTGGGCAGGAATGCAGATTTCTTAGATTCATATTTAGCCTCAGGCATTGAAAATCTAACTACTCCAGGTGGAATAAATGCAATATCAAGAAATTAAATTCTTTCTGGCATGCTAAGATTGTATTTAGTATTGGATTGACAGCTAGTTTTGGTTTCTAGTCATATTTTATCACTTTTTTTTTTTTTTTAATCCTCATCTTTGCAGGTAATTAGAATTTATAAAGCATGACAGAAGAATGCAGAAAAATACCTATAATGTGGTATTTATTCATATATTAAAATAAGACATCTGTGTACTTTAAAGTAGTTTAATCACACCTTTTTGAATTGTATTTAAATTGTTTTCTCGTATTAGTTTGTGAGGGGACAGAAATAGATTATCAGAATTTATAAATCAGCATCATGAGCCAGTGTCAGTTCCTTCATCATCAGGATTATTTAAATTTTCCAGGTTACCTGTAGTGCTTGTGTTGAAGTAATGCACATTTTGTCTGAGCCACATGCAAGAGAAATGAGTGTGATTTTTGTTGTGAACTTCTCAAAATAAAATGTATAAATTTGAAAAAGCAGAGACACAAGTATTGGCTGTAATACTACACTATTGAGGTCAGGAGGGGTTGACTGTGCATTTTTCCAAAATGGACACCATTTTTTTCTTTTTTATTTTCCAACACAGTTATTATACTTGAGGTTTTAGGTTTCCTATTTTCTCCTGAACATATTGAAATCATTTGACTCAGTCCCTCAATACCGTATTTTCACCCAAGAGATAAAATGACACTGGAAAAGAGTAAAGTGGGAAGAAAAGTGGAAGAAGGCACATGACTGCTGGCCACAGTGGTGTCCTCCTGCCAAGACCCTCTTTGCTCTTCCCTCTCTCTCTCCTTCAAAAGAGAGAATGTGCAGCTCAGAGTCTGCCTATTAACAAGGTGAGAGAGCATCATGAAACATTTAGTCCTGCCTCACACAAGAATTTTAAATTTCCAAGGTAGTGCAGAGCTCTTAGGACTTTGTCATTTAAACCCTGACTGTGTGGGGTGAGAGCACAAGTGTCTGTTCCGTTCTCCCTCAGCCCCACAGCTGTTCCTCCCACTCAGGTGTTTTCAATCTCTCTAAAAATGACCTCTCACAGCCAATTAATTACCTGCTGGGAGGACACCATTCTCTCCACTCACACAAGGAGAAGGCACAGCCTTTGGAGAAGGAGCTGGGTTATGGCTGGGCACAGCAGAAAAAGAAAGAAAGTGGATGTATTTTACAGCAGGTATTACTGGTAAGGAGATTTAAAAATTGAGCTAAATGCTTGAGATGCAATGCTAAAGCATTTTTCAAGTATTCCTTTCTCACAAAAAAAATATACTTGTTTGTTTTATGAGTTTGCAGTGATATAAATAGAGTTATTCTAAAATAATGCTGTTTGAAAAGCTGATGTAATTATTTTACTTATTTTTCAGAATTTAGGTTGGAGGATTTCAGTGAGTTCTCCATATGTTATCAAAATTTGAAAAATTCTTTCCTGTATGTTCCCTTCCCCTTCAAATTTTGCAGAAGCAAAAATGACTAAGATGAATCCTTGGAAATACTTAGATGTGTAATTTTGTCCACCTTCCCTTAGAAAGAAAGCCTTCCTTTTTAAGAAGGAAATATGAACTGTCTAAAAGTAAATTCTTGCTTAATGCTCAGTCCCAAAATGTTAGATGAAGAAGCAGCTATGTTTGCTTTTCTGTTTAAATGACTATATATGTGTCCATAAGTGTGCTATTATGTTTAGTATGTCATAAAACTCTTGAGGCACAGTGGTGAACAGATGAAGAGCTCAGAAACAGTAAATTGATCTCATTTTTCAGGCAGCTGAAGATACGCTGATCCTGAGAAACGTGATTTAAAAAATACCATTCTTTTTTCCTTTTTTTTTTTTTAAACAGTATCCGAATCTCTCGTGTTGCCTGCCACAATGGTTTACATTTTTTTGCCAAATTAAATGTGTTTCAGCATTGAAGTTTCCTTGTTACCTCTATTTCTTCATAGTTTTTTGTTTGCTGGCATGTGTGGGAATTTGTGCAGTATGTTTCTGGTAGGCTTTTTGTGGAACACCAGTGATCTGCATGAACTAACTTTCCTCTTAATTTGTCTTAAACCGAGACAGCTAGAAAGCAGTAAAGAGAAAACAAATGGTCATAAGAGCACACCCTGCAGTACCTCTAGCTTTACTATTCCTGAACGTTCTGGTTCCCCTGCATTTTTAAGAGTGGGGTGCTAAGATGAGGGCATGATTGTGAGAAGTGTGCAGCTGCTCATTTCTCTGGTCTCTGCATGTAGGTAATGAAGCTGACTCATTAAGGACTATTAAGAAGCCCTGTGTCAGGCCAGCAGTCTCTCTGCAGAGCTTGTGCACCTGGCCACTAACTGCAAACCACTCCCCTTTGTGCTGCTGAACCCGCTGGATTAAGAGGTAACTATTCTGGTTTTTGTCTTTGTAAATTTCCCAGCTTAGCTTTGGTGAAAGTCTTCATTTGCTATTTTTTCCTAAGCAGAACCAAAGGTAAATCCTGTTATGGCAGAAATTGGATCCACTGTATGTTTTACGTGTTTAAGAAATGGCCTGCTGAACTGCATCTTTCTGTGGGTAGCCTGACATGACTTCTATTGTGGGTTTAGAGGACTGCAAATAGGAGTTCTACATGGAAAACGTGCTTTATTGCCAACACACACATGCTTTCTGAATCACTTGAAAGTTTTATGTAAACCTGCATGTTTCACTTGTCAGGCTGCAGATATTTTTATATCTACATGTGTTCAATCAATTTAAATGAAGAATGAAAGTCAAGCTGGTTGTGAATCACTCCTAAATTGTGAAGCTAGTCATTCTTGCCAGTGTTTAGCCATGAAAGTTTTCAAGGCCAAATTGATTACCAGCTTTATATGCTCAACCCAGTTCAGTCATAGGCAGGAATTTGTTAGTTTTGTCTGAGTTTATGAGTTCTAAATTCATTTTTAATTTCTGCAACTGAGTCAGTCAATATTATCACTAATAAAAATCTGGAGCTGAAGGAATCTGAATTCTCCCTAAATAATGTTTATACACACTCAGCTTGTTCCATTTCTTACTTTTTGCTCCATGAACTTCTTTTATCTCTCTTATGGTTTACTTCTTTTGCATTCTGTTTCCTAATCACTTTAATATTCCCACACTTCTATTTTTCAGTTTATTTTTATCCGTATTTGCTTACTTATTCTTTTTTCTGTCTTACTGCAGAACTGAGCATCCACAGAAGAGTTGCATTTCTTTACCATTTTTTTACCTCCTGCTCTGGCCTCTCCTGCTGTAACTTTGGTGTGGATGCTTATGTACATCAGAACCCTGCTAATGTGATAACATGTGCTGACTTGCTGCAAAAGCTCAGGATCAGCTTTCCACAGTCCCAATTGGTCTTCATGAAAGAGCAAGTTATGGCTGTGGCATTGCTCTCCTATGGCTCCTGCTGATATACAGATCCAGCACTGTTAGTTACCAGTGTAATTTACAAGAAAAGTGCCTTTTGTCAGAAAGCTGGCACAACAGAAATTGTTTAGAACAGTTCTGTTCTAATCCCGTGTCTCTGGTTACCCGTTAATTATTAGATCCAGCAGATAGCCTCACCTTGGGGATATGTAATTCCTTTTGTGGTGAAGAGAGATCAGACTTCTCCCAGATTAGGGATATGCAAGAAATGATACTCATTGGAAAATTAATTTCTCATGTATTGTAAGTACGGCTTGGTTTCTTTTTGTCTGACTCCAGCAACAGTGGCTGTTTTTGGAAGGATTTTGTCAGCTCAAGAATCAGGTTGTTACATTGCTTTGCATTTTGTCTGATCTTTGAGTAGCTCCTAGTTAAAGAGGTTGATTCTTTCTAGCATAAGTAACTATTGATGGAAAAGATGATATTGCAATTTGCAGAACTCTGTGAAATGGACTATGTCCCTGATGACAAGCAACTTTTAAGAAATGTCATATGTTAAAATAACCTGATAGCAGAACAAAGATCTCTGGCATATAATTCCATGGAATGTCTTGATTTTTCATTTCTGACAGATGGAACTGCATCTGGTAGTGTAATATAATTGGTCCCATTCTGAAAAATGGGAAATTGAGATAGTGAGTGCAGGCCTGTCACTTGACAGACAATCTTGGGGAAGAGCTATGTGATTTGAATAAGTTTAAATAATTTATGGTTAGAACTATCAGAACAACACCACCTTTCCCTTGAAGGGTGTCCAGATTAGTCTACTACTCATGCTGGAGTTTTAAATCTTAACAATTTTCAAGTTATGTTTATAAAGTTTAGTAAAAACTTTATAAACTTCCCTTTAAGCTTCAAGATTGTTTTGTTTTGATTGATATCATCTTCTTTCATTGCAGCTAAGTTTAAAAAGTTATTTCAATTTCTAGTCAAAGCTCAAGTTTTCCTGTCGTGTTGGATGTCATGTCAATGGTGACAGATGCCATCTTTTCCATATTCATTTTGAAATTGTGTGACCACGGAGTCTAATTTTTTTAAGGAATATTTGCCTGCAACAAATGTCAGATAGACCTAATAATGTTTTTATTCTGTATTTTCCTCTCAGCTTCATTTTGAAAAGCTAGCTGGATAAGAGTTGTTTCAGTTGTAATTAGACCAGTATGAATCATGTCCTGTCATTTATATTCTCTCATGAATACTAGAGGAAAAGAAGGTTAGGCAGACATGGAGCAGTGAGGGCTGGCTGCTCCCCTAGAGAGGGTGCATGAGGAGATGAGGGTGATCCGGCAGACAGCAGCACCCAAGTGAGGGGAACAGAGGGCAAGCACAGCCTTGGGATGGCCAGGCAGGGCCACTGAGACCAGGCAGGCTGCTGGGCAGAGCGTTTAGAAGCTTTAGGATGAGGCAGGGGCTGGGCTGCCCCGCAGCAGGAGGTGCAGCTCAGGTCGGGGGCTGATGGCAGAGGCTCAGCTGAAAAGCAGCTCCCGGGGGAAGGGGCTTTGGCCCAGGCTGTGCAGGGAAGGGAGGGGGCCAGCCTGGACGGGCTGCAGCTGCACTCTCTGCCTTGGCCCCCAGCCCAGAGAAGCCTCCAGGACAGACCCTCCTAGGGCCCTTGCAAATGCTTTGCAGTCTTTAAACTTGTAAGAGCTGTTGAATGCTGATATATTTGCTTATTCCATTCTCTGGTAAGGTTTCTAAATCCATATTTAGAATCTTGATTTTTTTTTTCTTTAGACTACAGGAGGCTGTGAATCCTTGACAAAATCCTGTAGATTGTTATGTGGGTTCATGGGACTTGGACTTTTCTTCTCTGTTTTATCTCTTCCAAGTTCATTGCTGTTATTTTCCTGTTGCACTGATACTTGAAGCACTGTCACCTGAGGTATGACCCATGCCAAATGACATATGTAATTTATTTTTTGTTTATTCTGCGCTGTTCCATTTTATTGATATTTGGTCGGGACCTCTGTGGGAAATGACACCAGCTGTGCAGAGTTACAAAGCCCTAATGCAGGACTTGTTTTCTCCCTCGTGTTCTGTTTAGTTCCATGAGGTGCCTTTCTTGTAGCAAAACTGTCTTAAAAATGCTGTGACCACAGCTCTGCTTGCTAAAGGTCTGACAGGGAAAGGGCTTTTGCAGAACTTTGTAAATTGAATGTCTGAATTAATTCAGGGTGAAAGCAGCCCATCAAGAAAGAAGACTTTACATTTGTTAACCCTGTACATTTTCTGCTTTTAATTATACTAGTTATTCTGGCATAAATAAGTGGGGGTAAGAAAATGGGGTGCATGTGGGAAGGCTGTAAGCACCAGGGAAGGCTGCTGCAGCTGGCATTTCGACTATCGACCTGCTGGGTGCCTGGGTCATTAATGTTGAAGCATTTAGTGCTAGTAGCAGTTTAAAGTACTCTTTCCATCTACCAACTCTGCCCTTGCTGCTTTCTCTGTGACATGGTGTGCCAATGCTTCTGTCAAAATCAAGTGGCTTAAGGGGATCAAGGACTGCACGGAGAGCAGGAATACATTGTGATAATTTTCCTACTGTTTCCTCTTGTGAAACCATGGGTCTGGAATGTACCAAATTAGCCATTGATGCACTTTTTGTATGCTCTGCATGGGAAAACCCTATCAGAGGCCAGTTACAGATTCTTAATAATACTTCTGATGTGAAAAAAAATGTTTACGAGAAATGGGAAGAATCAATCAGAAATTCTTCTAACTTAGCTTTCTAAATCCCTTTGTTTTTACTTAGTCTGATGTTTTAAATGTGACTACTGTCACGTTGGTTACAAAAGTAAATAGTGCAGCAATTAAAACCTATTTCTATCCCCTGCTTGTTTTAGCCTTCTCCACAGCAGTTGGTATTTGCTGTAACTATAGAATTTTGTTAAAACAGTTTTGAGTCTGCCACCTGGCAATCTTATTTTTTCCTTCTACATGACATACACAATTTCTTTTTCTTGATACAGACACTGTAAATCTTCTGGGTTATATTTCTCCTTGTGTAATATAAGGCTGATAACTCTGAGTTTGTATTTCTTGTGCAAAGTGAGACAGACCCATACCCTGCCACAGAATAACAAATTACTGTATTTTACTGGTATTTTACTTGCAGCATAAATTCTCATGCTGTCTGTTAAGAGGCTGATTTATTAAGGCTACAAATTTCTTTTAAAAAAAGAGCGTTTAGAAGCTTTCAGTAATTCAGTGCACAGCACTTGATACAGTTGTCAGTCCTTTTATCTACATAAACAGTTTTGTGACTACAAGGGTGAGACAAATGGGGATTTAGTCCTCAAGTTCCAAGTTTTTTTGCTATTGTTGGCTACCTGCCAGAGCAGCATGGAGTAAATGTGCAGGATTTTTCTCCTTGTTCCTGTCATTTGATAAAAGTGGCTCCAAACTGATTTTTGCAGCTAGAAATCATTCGATGACCTACTGGAATTCCTAAATTTGCATGCAGTGGCCTATGGAATTCTTAATAGAGAAGCAGTATGGATTTGCTTAGACTGACTTTGTTGGAGAGGGTGATTACTGCCTGTTAATTTTACTCTGACCTTATCTAAACATTTTAAAAAGTCAAAATAAAACAACAAAAACTATTGGAGGAAAGCAAATCTATTTCATGTTTTCAACCACATGCATCAATCTGTTTCTTAGTGGATGACAAAAATTATTTGTCCTGCCATAAAGATTAGCTTGCTTTATGCTTTTCAGCTTTTGTGGACTATTTTTAGAGCCTAAGCATTATATAAAAACATTTGAGAAAATGAATCTGGGAGTGAGTTGTGCAGCTCTGTCATGAGTTGATGCCAGTAAAGTTTTGAAGAAGTTTCCTTAACAATTGAGTCCTGATCCCACGGCTGTGAGCATGAAAAGGGCATATGGAAGTTTCTGTGCCTAGTTGGAGCCCTAACTATGTTTGAAAGCAGTGAACCATTTCTCTGTCTCTCTGCATGGATAGTACTTTAATTATAGCATTTCCAAAATATGTGAACTTCAAAAAATGCCTTAAATTATCATTGGTGATCTATTACATTGTTTTATTCTAGATTTTGAAAAATGTATGGCACTGAAGGATAATTTTGATGTAGGTTTTCCAGAAAGTGTGTGCTCCTCTTTTCTTGTTTAATTGCTTACTGGCATTAGGTGAAATTAATATAGGTATTTAAAATGCTTTTCCCAGACCAATGTTTTGGATGGTGACAGAGACAGATTTGAAAATGAGTAATTGTGTATTTCAGAAAGCACCTTAAGTGAAACAGGACTGTGAATTTTATACTGCAGAATTTTATATTCTGGCTACATTTGTACGATCGAGTCTAGCAGAATGCCCCCTCTTGGCCTCCTGTCACGCTGTTCTTAGAAAAGCTAAATCCTACATCCTAGGTATTTTTGGTCTCTAGGGTTATATTAGTCCTGATTTCCTAATTAGATGTATTCCCAGAAGGTAAGTTGTTTCTTTGCCACCAACTTCTAAAATACATGCTCCAAGCCGTCATTGAGAAGTGGGTTCTTCACTTATCCATGTATGAATGTGCTTTCTGTAAAAATGGGGTTGCAGAGAGGTGATAAATATGTTGTTTTGGATTTCATTTGAAGATCAAAGCTTAATAGCACAGGCAGTTAGAATGAGTGTCAGAAAAAAAATTCTGACATCTACCCTCCTGCCTTTCCCTTAAATCAAGTAACATCTGCTACTGGGTTTGTACTATCACTCCTGAGTTCCATCTTGGGGTAAAAATGACAAATAAAAAGGTAAAACACATCCACTAGTTAATCCTTGATAAAGTCACTAATTACAGGATGATTGAGGAGCTACTGTCACCCCAAAAATAGTATTATTTTTTCCCCTTTTTTATAGCACTGATAGTGTTACAGCAATTGATCTCTTTTTAATTTTTTTTTTTTTACTGACATGAAAACTTGGGAAATTTTTGCACCTGTGGAATTTCAGTTCTTGAATTGCCTGCGCATGAATTGGGAACTGGTTTTCCCTCTGTGTGTTCTTGATATCTAGGCAAGTCAGGCTAATGAGGAGACAGGACCTACCCTGGTTCTGTGTTAATTATCTGTATTAATTATACCCTGGTTCTGTGTTAAGCTTTTTTCACTTTGTTATTCATCTTTGGGAGTGTGTTTCTCTGTGTAAAGCCCACCTCCATTCATACAGGATTTCAGAGTCACAGTTTCATGAAATCACAGAATTTGAGATTCTATTATATCTGCTGAACAATTGAAATTTCGTGGTTTTGCTCTTGTTAGTTAAGATCACTTCCTAAGTTGGCATTGCCTCATTCATTGAACCTTGAGTAACCTTCCTTCTTAATTAACTTTGAGAAAGCATGTAAGTGTAAGCCTACAGATTAATTTTCATTTCTGTGTGTACTTTACTGTCTGCCAGAAGAAACATTTAATTTCCTGGTGACAGGAAGTCCTCTTTGAGGAAAGAATCTCATTCTTTTTGCTGTTATTGTGAGGTCCAGTACTTAATTACTTTCTGAAACGTGAACAAACAAGGAATCTCTGTGAATTTTAATGAAATACATAGAGGAAAAATTGTCAGTCACCAGCTTGTATTCTTTGCACAAACACAATAATCTGGACTGAAAGGCAAGGAACATTGCTAGGATTTGTAAAATACTGTCTTGAAGAGCCATAAATGTCTCTTATCCTTCCAAAAGAGATAAACCATCTCAGAAGCATTTGCAAGTTTAAGTGTATTAAAGCTTCCAAAGAGTTGCTGTTTGTCAGTAGGTGTCTGATGTCTCTTGACTTCTGGCAAAGTGTAAAATTGCAGGCTGGCTCTGTGCCAGCTTCTGCTGATGGAATCTGCCATAGCTTCCTATAGATAGTAGTCCATAAAGCCTCTGTAATATAAGCTGTTGCCCAATAAAAAGTGAAATCCCTTCCTGCCAGTGCCAACTATGACAATCTAGTGATATGAGCCAGCTCTAAGCTTTGCCTTTTGGTCTTAATAAAGGTTCATGTCTCATCCTTCATTTGTTTGGGGCTCCCAGATTTTGCCTCACTGTTTGTACTCTGCTTGTCTGCCTTGTTGGCACTTGGATGACATGAGATTTTAGTCCAACAACTTCTAAGAAACACAAATTTTTTAATATTTTGAAGCAGAATGTTAAGTTTTTCAGTATGAGGTTGCAACTTAGCCATTGATGTGTCTTTCCTTTAGAGAGAAATCCTATTTCTCAGTCAAAAGTGATTGTTTTCTCCCTTTTGTTCCCTAATTGTGCTTTTATGCAGAAGTTATATGAAGTAGCAGTGATGAATTCAAGCAAAACATGAAACTAATTGTATTGTACTGTTAGAACTACTGGAGTCCTACTTAGAGACATATGCTAATTGAATGAATGTTACATTTTAAGCCTCAGCTCTTTTACATGTTTTTTTTTTCCTTTGAAAATTTACCTTTTTATCTCTCTATGCCTAAACATGGGTGGCTAAAGACTAAGTTTTTATTCTTTGACCTGACTATAGAACTATTTTTCACATATTGTTTTTCTGAAAAGCCGTGCAAAACAAATTAAAGGAAACAGTGTCTCAACTGGAGTAATCTCCAGAAAACTGCATTAATGGCTGAGGAACTGACATAGTGGGTTGATCTCTTTAAATATCAGTGGGAGCTTCTCTTGAATGCAACAAAGGGGCTGCAGTGCCATGGGGAATAGAAATTAACAGCATGCAGAGGAAAAGACTGGTGATGGCAGAAGATCCATGGAAACATTAAAATGATGTACTGGTGATTAATCAGATCTTGAGGATAAGTGCTTTTTTGTTAGCATCAGGAGTTTGTCTTAAGCTGTTTGGCACAGGTAATGTCTGCTCTGGCACTTTTTTGGCACAAAAAACAAAGTGAAAAATTGTAGATTTGATTATTAGCAAATTGTTTCTTTATTCATGCTTTGTCATTGACCATCTGCTTCGTAACTGCCCACTGTGAATGGGCAGAATTTGATTTTAAGTTGAAAAAAACAACAACAAAAAAATGTTCCCCATCTAACTTTTGGATGCCCGTGTTGGGAGTTGGTAGGCCAACTCATGGCCATGACACATTGCCTTCTTGGATTCAAGACAACAGGTTTTTATTGTTCATGTGCACCCAAGCGAATTATTGAAATACTAAACGTGATTTATTATTGATTCATCATGGGTTGGTAAGAAGTTGATGTTAAGGGACAAATTTATTTGAAAGAGATGCTGGATTTTTAAAAGTAAGACTTCAAAGGCAGAATTGAGGGAGTTATAGAAATGTTAAATATTGGTCAAGAACAGTGAATCCTGTGGAACTATCTGATGAAAAACAATGTTGCCTAAATTACTCAGAGAGGTAAGTTACATGTTATCTCAGAGAGAAGTAATTTATTTTAAATAGTTACTTTAAGCATTTCTTCACTTGGATATGTTTGTATTATTCTTCACTTGGATGTATTTGTATTATATTCTGGATGCAGGGAGAAAGAGGTATTGTTCATCCTTGTGCTTCTGAAGTACAGTGTGACTTTAAATGCCCCATTGAAGCAGTGGAGGAACACACATTCTTTGTTTCAACAATGCACAGTGAGATAAATCAAAGCTTTTTATATGGGTTTTGTTTTGGGGTTTTTGTTGTTGTTGTGGGGTTTTTGTTTGTTTGTTTTTTGTGGAAAGGGAACAATGAAGAGGACTTATCTGTGTGCATGTCCAGTCTTGAATGGCCAATGAAAAACATGTTGTCAGTCATGGAAGCAGCTGGTAATTGATAATCATTGTGCTGCAAATTTCTCATTTTGATGCACAGAGTTATTTTTCTACGGTTCACTGTAGTCAAAGGAGTTATTTCTGGAATGAGGAGTTGAGGCTGATTGTAGTTTGAAATATATAATATTTATTGTTAATCCTTTGCTATTTAAGTAAATTGTAAAAACTGAAGGATGCCCGACTTCCAAGCATGCCATAATAATGACAGATTAACCTGAAGTGGCTCTACTGAAAAGAGAAATCAAATCAGTACCATGTCATTTTGATCTATTATATTATGCATTCTGGTCACATTTCCAGTGTTTCACTGAAAAATCAACTTATATATTTGCTGTTCAGAAGTAGGCAATAAAATTTTAGAGATATTTTAAAAGTTATGAATATAATAATGATCTAAAAATTCCATTATTGCACAAGAGAGTCTGAATGTCTGCTTCTAGGCTCAACTAAAAATTGAGGTTTCTATCATAGGTCTCCTTTAGCCAGTAAAGAGAATATAATGAGAAAATGGGTGGATGATAATTAAGATACACTAGATGAGTTGGGTGGAAAAGTAAAATGCCTTGTGTAGGAAAAGGCGTCTCTGAAGTACAAAGCATTCTTGGGTACCACAGGAGGAATTTTATTTTACATTTCTGCAATAAATTATTTTGTTTTCTTACTGCAGAATTGTTATTAGAGAAATAAGAGTCAATAAGTTGCTCCTGGGCTCTGAAGCCTGAACTACTTAAGGTGGTAGTTGAGTAGTTTGCAAAGTTCAAGGTGAATAGAATAATGTTCTACGTGAGATAAAAGCCTCCGTGTAATGTAGATATTGTGTATTTTAATTTACTTTCTGAAGGGATTGTCTAAACCACTTCTGGACCTGACCATAACAACATATCACATATATGGTACAAAATGTGCTCAGCAATCCCAGTATAGCTGAACACCCAAGCAAGGGATTCTTTTCTGACTATCTGAATTTTTCAGATCCACGTATTTAGGTTGAGTGTCCCCTGAAAAACAGGTTTTCGTTGGTATTTCCTGCTTCTAGAATTACTGGAAGTTTGAGCCTTTCTCCCAGTACATCACAGCTCTGACTCAAAAAAATCCCAAACTAGAGAGGTATCAGGGTACAGAAGAACAAAAATAGTATTTAGGCTTTTTAGGCCTTGGCTTAATAAAGGCACAGTTGACTAGAGCTAAGCAGTACCTGTTGTAGCTCATAAAATAACAAACACTTAAGGATGAGAAGAATGGTGTAGTAGAATGACAGATCTTGGTACACTTGGCAGAATAAGCACAGGGCCAGCACCTTGTGATCAAGGCTCCAAGGTGGAAGGAGCATGTTGGAGGAGGGCAGAAGGTGGAAGCCAACCCAGACTGAGAAAGGTTTGCCTTTGCTAGTTTAGCAGTACAATGTCAGAGCAATTATGCTTGATTCCAGTCCTCCCAAAAATTCAGTTTACTCAGTATGTCAGTTTGCCACTGTAAAAATAGGGATGGTATATTCTGACCTTGCTGGGCTGCTGTGAGGATAAACTGTAATGAATTTCAGGAAGCCATTCTGATGCTACTGTGTTGGCTGAAATTGTTAGGTATAAAGAGCAGCACTGTTCTCAACTAAGTTTAAAAATCATGGATCATGGGATTCACATAAGCAGCTTCCGTGGGAAAATGATGAAAAATGATGAAAATATAGTTCTGTTTATTGAATCTAATTAACAAAAACAATGCATAAAGATGCAAAAAACCATAAAGAACCTAACAAAACCTCCTGATGTTTACCGTTTGTATGATAAATATCTTGTAAAATTTGGCAGCATCTGACATTTGAATGAGGATGATTGCAGGGTGAAAAACTGAGGGAAATTAGAGGCATTTCTTTCAAGCCAGTTCCTCTGCCCTAAATACATTCACAAAGTTAATCTTGTGTTTAACCTGAATGGATTCTAAATTAATATTTTTTGAATTGCATGTAGGACTTAGATCAGAAAAAATAAAAGATCATCATAAGGCTACCAACTATGTATTAACTTTATGGGGATGTATTTCCTCATAAGATTTTGTAGTTCACAGTAGGACAAGATCTGTAACCAATTCTCTTTTGTAGTTATTAATATATTTTTTGCTTCTTATGATGAACTTCAACCTGATTAAAAAACCAGACTATTTTTTTTACATGAGGGAAAACCATACAAATGCTCATAAGATTGCCTTATGATTTCAAAATAAGATCAATTTTTAAATAAAATTGATTGTCACAATATTTGCCTGTCCATTTCTAGAAATGTACACTGCACCTTTTACAAGCTGTAGTTTGTGTTATTTGCTGAGACTGGAAGCATTGGACATCATAAACACATGAGTTTGTTTTCAACAACTTACGTTTGGCTTAACCTAATTATTCTTACATGATATTTGGATTTGTCTTATGGATGTCCACCTTAGACTTGGCTAAAAATTGGTTTTGTATCTTTTATGAGTATGGAAAAAGTTCTTCCCCTCAAAGAATTTAATTATCAATTATAATACCTATTTCAGGATATTTTGTTCCCACTGAAATCAGTAACAGAACCTGCCAAAAATTTTACTAATGTGTCAAAATATATAGTTATAATAAAACAGCTGAGGGTTCCTTAATTCTTACCTGAATCATTGTATATTTGTGCTAAAATTCTAGGGGCAATCAGTGAATTCATACTCGTTTCCTAATTTGAGTATTTTTGTGGGGCATTTTGGTTTGTTTGGGGGACTTTTTAAACAAGAAAAGTCTGGTATGTATTTAGAGATATAGGGAACATGGAGGAAATTAACTGAATAGAGAGATTAAGTGGTTAGTGGTTTTCATTATTTTAAGAAGTTTGTTGATTCTCATTGTGGATTTAATGTCTGTCACTTTAGTCAGAAAGCTGAGATTGTTTTTCTTGGCATTTCTTCCATATGAGACCTGATTTTTCATGCATTTCCAAGCAAAGCTGTCTGGAGCAATTTATTGCATTGCACATGTAATCATCATGAGCAGAACTTTCCTCATGACGAAAAGGCTGACTGCTCAAAGAAAATTGGAACAAGGTGTTGGGCATCATAGGAACACCTGCAAAGAGAAAGCCCATCATAACAAATTAGTCTCATATCAAAGAAACCATAATGTAGGGGGACAGGATGAAGAGCTGGGGAAAACTAAATGTTAACAGATGTGACAGTAATTGTTCTGATACATAACAGATTTGTGATAATTACATATTTTTATTTTTACATTTGGAAATGCATTCAAGTTTAAAGGAAACCAGGTGAAAGATGTTGGAGGGAAAATGATTTTTAGGCTTTGGGGTTTTTTTCCCCACATTTCAGAAGAGATGACCATCAATGAAATTGACTAAGGTCACTAAGTTTTCGACTTGCACAACATACAGCTGGCTTTTGCAAACATCTTCCCTCAAAATAACATGTCTTCTTTTTTTAGTTATTCTGCATTTTCAAAGAGCTACACCAGTGTGTGATGGGCAGCAGACAGACGAAAATTCCATGATTTTTATTGCAGCCAAGAGTAGATCTCTGCTGTGTTTCAAATGCAATGCTGTATTCAAGTCCAATGCAGTTCAGCAATGCTCCCAGGAGCAGCATGCTTTTCTGTCACAGCACTGCAGCTCGGTTCTAGCAGGCTGCATTATCACATCTAGGCCTTGCTTCTGCCATGGAAAGAGAGAAGAAAATTAAACTTTCTCAGCTCTTCTATCAGAAAGAAGCATTTTTTGTGTTTATGTAATAGAGCATTGATTTCCTTCAAAGACTTCCTGGTGCTGAGTTGCCCTGCCTGTGCCCTTTTCTTCCCCAAGTCAATGTCAAATGTCCCGTCAGGAGCTGGAAGTTAAAAATATTTGCTTATGCTGTAATATATTTGGGGTTAATTACTGAATGTAATAAGGGATCAGAACACTCTGAAGTGGTTTAAGTGTTTGAGAAATTTAGCCATTGTTCTCTCTGCAGTACAATAAGAAATAAGGACAAATTCCTGGTACTACAGTTCTGGATTTCCTTTGGCATCAGAAAAATGAATAGACCCAAAAGGAATAAAAAAAGTGGAATGCACTGAAAGCTAGTGCTGTTTTTAACTGTGAAGTCTACAAGTGCTACTTGGCATCATGCAAAATAAAAAGGCAAAAGAATAAAAAGGTGCAAAAGGCAAAATCTTAAAATACTTAATTTTTCTTCATGTAATTTTCACTTTCAAAAAACTAGATAGTCCAGGTTTTTGGAATTTTGTATTAGTTTTCTAAAGCTCTGTTTTCTAGAAAAGATTTTAAGAATATCTTGATGTAGCAATTTTCAACAAATGGTTCATAATGCTGGTGGAATGGTAAAGTGACAGACATTCCATACTTCCCAGCAACAGTGCTGCAGCAGATAAGTCACCTTCGTGGGACAATTTAAGGAAGAATTGAAGGTGATGGAAGAGGGTTGCATTTATAGTGTGTGTATAGATTACTTATAGTTCTTGTAGCAGGCACAATAAGATAGAAGTTGGAAACAACTGAAATGAGGCATCATTTTAGTCCATAAACCTATGGAAAACAGGAAAATAGAGTGGAATTAAATGTGAAAAAATTGCAATGTAGGAAATAAAGTTAGTATGTAGGGCAGTGTTTTATATTTTCTTTATCAAATTTCAGTATCTGAAATCTTAGAGTAGCATGAACAGCATCAATTGCAATTGTTTAGCTAATTAATAAAGAAATGCATTTCTCTTAATAAAGGCAAAAATTTAATGATAATGGTTACTTAATGGTAACAGCTAAAATGTCTTACAATAGAATTCTAATGCAGTTCCCTGTCCCTTACCATAGCAGTTAATATTGCTCTTGTAATTCAGGTACATCAGAGCACCAACAGAGATAAGCAGTTGGTAGCCTCACTCTGTGCCTGTAAGCAGAATGGTATCTCTTGCATCTGGCCAGGAAAAAAAAAAGGGCTGTTATCATTTAAGGTTTATATCAGGGCTGTTAACCTACCAGTCAGAGCTTATTGAAAATAGAGCCTTTTCAACTTGTCCTTTTAGCAGAGAGGATCATTTACTCATTTTCACAGTAAAATGCCTAACAGACAATCTGTTCATTAAGCATTTTTTATGCCCTATTGTTGTTCCTCTTGGAGTTCGGGCTGTATCAGCAGCCAGGAAACCATTTTACCAAGTTGGCCCAGATTTTATTCGCTGACAAGCACTGGGCAGTGTCTTCTTGTAATTCTTGCTAAGTTCCAGCTCCTGGGTGTAGTGTGTTACCAGGAAAGTCATGCCATAGAAAGTGAGAATTGATTTGTGGGCAAGATCCTATATGCTGCTTGCAGGACTTGAGAGCTACTCTGCTACAGTGTTTCAGGGAACCATGCCTAGTAGTGCTGAAAAGGAAGAACAACTTTGGATGGTTTGCACATTTGCAGAACCACAGATCTGACATATAATGTACATGTTCTGTCTTACTGTCAGCTGTCAATATTTAGCTAGGCTGACTTTTCATAATCCTGATGTCCCAGAAACACTGCATTTGGGGTTCTTTATTAACAACCATGGGACTTGGATTTTCTTTCTCCATCTCATGAAGTGTGTTATTACCAGAAATAACGTATTTTTAAAATAAAAAGTAAAAGAAGAAAGCTGGTTCATCTTTTTGCTCTTTCACTTTGAAAGGCTTCTTCACTGAGGAAACCCAAAGCATTTGGGAATATGGAATATGGTTGCTAGGAGTGCAGGTGCTGGTTCCCAGCACAGAACTTGCTTTGTGGCATGGTGATGCGGTGCTGGGGAAACCCAGCGAGCTCCCACTGTCCGGTACATGCCGAGAGTGGCCACGCCTGGCACAGCCTGGGCTGGGGTGGCAGCAGAGCAGAGCCGCTGAACGCCACAGCGGCGAGGCTGCCCTCACCAGCAGCCGCTGATACAGCACGGGGATCGCGGCCAAGAACAGGCAGGGCGCTTTCCTGTGCTTCCCAAAGGATTTGAGTCTCCAAGGGGACAGTGACGAGAAACCAGAACAACCCACATCTTGCACAGTCTTTTAAAATGGTGGAGGATACAATTCTTCAACCAATCAGGGATACAACTGGGAGGAGATTAAGGAGGGGTTCACGATATGGCAATTTATAGGAAAGGCAATGGGAGTGGAAAGGGTCACATCGACCGACGGGGCTTCGTGGAATAGCAGAATTCTAGGGAGGGGTTGAGGCAGGAGGTAGGGACAGCAAGGACTGACAGGGAACTCTCTGGAACCAAGGGCAGGGATTAGGGAAGATTGACATTATGTGAATGGGGTAACACATGGGTCTAGGGAGTGAATGACAGCTGGGCAAGGGAGGAGAAAACTTGGACAATACCAAACATATCAGGGGGGAAGCAGGAACAAACCATTCCAAAGGGTTTACAAAAATATGCATAAAGGAAACCACACCACCAAAGCGTGGTTTCTTTGGGGATGGGAAAAGAGGTATTTCAGCTTTATTTTCGTTAGTCTGCACTACTGGCAAACCAATACAGTACAATTACCAATATAAGCCCATATCAATAGCTCTGGTTCTCTTGGAAAAAGGTTTCAAGGACATGGAGTATTTGTTGGAATATGAAATATAGTGCTTTTCTTTTGTATGGACAATTATTTTTGAATGATATAGTGGAGTCTGCTTTTTTCTCCTATTACTGTGCGAAGCTGAAAGAGTCCTAGTTGAAAGAGTACAAATAAAACTGGAACTTGGATGGTCAAATATATTTCAAAATAAATTCTTCAAGAATATTTGTTGTTTTAGAAGACAACAGATAACGTGCATAGAGGAACATGATCTGGTAGATAGAAATCAAATATTCTGTTTGGGGAACTGCAATTTGCTGAAATTCCTGAGAGTCAAATATGCTGTTTAAATGTCACTCACTTCAGGAAAGAAAAAGATACAGAACATTTTATTACAATTCTGTGTAATATTAATTCTATATGCTTTCAAAAATTGTATTTGTCAAGATTCATACAGTAGTGGGAATAGAGTTGAAGCAAGGCTTCTGTTCAAAGTCTTAAAATTAGCATACACCTTCAGTGTCCTCAGTGAATTTTAAAGCCCCTATAAATGTCTTTTGAAGTAAAAAAGATTTGAACGATTTTAGGCAGAAACAAACTTTGAAAAAAATACTGAGGGATTCCTTGTACTTAATAACATCAGATTGATTTACATTTTTCCTTCATGGTTATCTTTCAAGGGGAAAGTAGTCTGAGGGCAGAATCCTCATCTACTTCTCCCAGACAATAAATCAAAACTTTGTGAAAAAAATTTGTAAACACCCTTATAAGTGGAAACTTGTTTTCCGGCCTCCTACCTGGATTGCTCCCAAATAGGGCAGAGTGTGTCTGGAGACGGGAAAGGTAATTAACTTTTCTGAAAAGACTGGATGCTCCAATGAAAAATGCTTTGCCTTGCTAAGGGTCCTGACAGGACTGTGTCCTTTTCTGTTCCTTGCCACCCTAAATCGTTATCCCAAGGGAACATTTCCTCTCCTCCGCAAGTAGTAGATTTAATGCTTTGGAAAGATTCCTGTATTCCTGACCAGACGTTTAAAAGCAGGGTTTGTTAGAAGCTTTCCAGCTCATTAAACAAATTGAATTAACTTATTTAGTCCTCAGGCCTGGAGATGGCAAAATTCAATTCTGCAGAGGTGGCAGCCTGGTCAAGCTTCAGCCTCCCCTTCTCTGTGCTTCACTTCTCCTTGCTTATGCCCAACCCTTTTGGAGGGATGCCTGACAGCTGCATGGTCTTTTTTCCCCTGAGCTTCTCACACAACCTCTGCTTTTATGGTGATTTTTCCCGTCCTATTTGAGACCATATGCAAATGTCTTTGCTAACTGTTAAAACAGATACAATGGATCAGCCCTGTTTAGAGAGCAAAATTCTCCTTACAGGAAACAATTATTTGAGACACAATGTGTGCTGGGAAAATGTTTCTCGGGAGGTGAAGATGAAAACCCAGCTTCCATGTAAATCTGCCTGATCCCATGTGTTAATTAAATGCTTCTATTGAGAAGAAACATATGGTATTGTTTGGTATCTTGAATTTATGACTCAAAAGCAGCAAGCAAAAGGGAACACTTTTCATTGCTGTATGTCTGCATGTATGCTCATTTCAAAGACATATTTCAATTAAGAGTTTAAAATAAATGTAGATAATTGTGGCCTAGACAAAATCTGACCCAACCAAAAGCATTCTGTAGCTTGTCACAAGATGGTGACATCATTCACAACATACAAATGCATCCCTGCCAAAATTTTTCAAAACACAACAGCTGCAAGTTTTCTTTTAGATGAGAAAATTATTGAAATAGTATCTTAAGGAAATTTATAGCTATGGGAACTTCTATCATGAGTGCTTTGGTAAATCTTTAAAATAGACATTGGAATAAATTACTTTGTTAAACTAGGTTAAAAGGTAGAAAAATAAGGTGGTTTTATCTACACTACTTTACAAATATATTTTTATTTAATTTGCAAATGGAGGTTGTGTGTTGGTGAAAATTCGAATGCTATAAGAAGGCTGGGAACTGAGAGTTCCTTCTGGAGAATAGTAATTAAGATATTCAAATCTTGGTAAGAAAGAATATGACAATTCTGTTGTAATGGATAACCATTTCTTTTGTGTTTTTAAAATGCTGATTTCCCAAACCATTTAAAATTCTTGTGGGGTCAGCATACACACTTAGGTAAGGCAAATGTAAATAGATGAATTTTGCAAAAACTTCATGTGTGAAATCAAGATGCTTTCAAAGCTCTGAACAAATACATATATTCATATTTGCCTCAGGCCAATCAGGTTTTGATTTAAAGGGGCCTTGACATATTTCATGGCTGACAGCATAGTCAAACTCCAAAAAATTACTTACTGTGGAAAGCTCATGGGTGTCTCCCAACAGTGTTGAGTAGAGGCCAAGGAGAGTGAACACAGACTGGATAATTCCTGTTCTCTCTGTATGGGACAGGAGTTTGGTAGCAGGGACACTGCAGGGAGACCTCTCTGCATGTGCCAGACACTCCTGGCTCTGCAATGGATGCCCTGTGCACCAGGACTGGCCCAGTCAGGAGTCCGTGGTGCTTCTAGAAAATCTGTTTAAGAAAGGGCAGTATCCCCTTGGCAAAAGAAACATGAGATGCAAGAGAGAATGTCAGGGCAGGCGAGACTCCTGAGCAGGGGCAAAGGAAAAACAAGAAACACACCTGGGCAGGAGAAGCAGAAAACAAGAGCTGTCAAGGAAAGGAGGAGAAACAGGAGAGATGCAGGGCCTGGAGGGGGTGTCTGAGCAGGGGCAAGAATGAAAACCTCTCTAAACAGGACTTCAGAGAAAGCATATGAGAAGGTGCCACACCCAAAGTGGCAGTCGCCAGTGGAGGAACCCACACCAAAGAAGTGGATTGAGAACTGAAGAGTAGTAATGCAAAAGGAACTGTTGTTAATTCACAATCAATTAAGTTCTTTGGAATTCCCCAACCCTTTTTTTTTTTTTTTCCCTCCATGACACAATGCCTTTCCTCAGCATTCAGAACTGTTGTCTTGACATCTTAGAGAGTATAACTCTGTCCTATCTCTGTTTCTGGGTTGCACATCATACATTTGTTGAATGTTTCTCTGAACCTTGATTATATTTGTACCATTCCAATCTTCCCTTACCCTTCTAAACTTTCCTAGCCTGTTTAGGTCTGTCCTTATAAGGCAGTTATTGCATCCACTTGGTATTTTCAGCTGCCTTTCATGGGCCTCAGATTCTAAGATGATTACATCCTTTTCTTAGTTCTTCTTCTTCAAGATGACCAGACATACACTCAGCATGTGGATATAGCAAGATTTTTACAGTCACAAAATGAAGAACTTGTTTTTCATACCCTTTCTGAATTACATCTGATGATCTGTTAGCTTTTTTGGCTGCCACTGTCTGAGTCACTGATTTCAGAGAAGAGCCAGTGATGATTGCAGTGTCCTTTTTCTTAAGCTGTAACTGCCAGTCCCAATTTCAGTGTCATCATGGCTTGGTTTAGATTGTCTCTGCCTCCACCCCATCCACATTTCCCACTGCCCTCCCTGCAGTGGAGTGTGAGTCTTCTATTCCACTTATTTACATGGAACTTTTTCTTCCCTGTTCACAGAGTTTGGTGACTTGAGGTATTTGGCAGGGCATGGCATTTGACTGTGTGAAAGAGCATGATGATATCCACAGACTGGGAAACTCTCCCTTCTCCAGGTCAGTGATGAATAAAAGAAAAATACCTTCTCCTGCTCACTCAGTTGTGTATACTCATGACCCTTTTCTGTCCTGAGAATTTTCCTTTAGTCTATATGTTTTATGCCTTTAGGAAAGACTATAGAAGACAACTCCAGACCTGTGACTACTTCATTTCTGAAATAACTTAACAACATAAAGCATGACCTATGAAAATTGCAGATATATGTTCATGTATCCACTTGTAGAGCCACA
Organism: Rhadina sibilatrix; assembly: GCA_013400275.1. Taxonomy (NCBI): domain Eukaryota; kingdom Metazoa; phylum Chordata; class Aves; order Passeriformes; family Phylloscopidae; genus Rhadina; species Rhadina sibilatrix. The sequence goes on from VWYO01014950.1 coordinate 54,264, forward strand.
ATTTGTTTATGCACTTGCTGTTTAGTCAGTACACCTAAGACTTCTTTGTGATATTTGTCAAAAGAGGGAGCACATGGATGTGAATCAAGAAGCAAAATCCCTGAAGAGGTAATATTTGAAGTATACAATGTATGCATTCCTGGAAATATTTCTGACTAAGGGGGGATATGGTTATTGGAGGATATATTTAGAGGGTTTTCCCCCTTTCCATTAGAATTAATTTGTTAAGCAATGACAGAAGATGGTACAGCAAATAAAATTTCCTGTCACATTTGGAACAAGCCTCAGTCACGTAAAAAATTTGCAGTGATGTACACGAATGAATAAAGGGAGAGAACATTTAATGGAAGTACCTTTCATAAAACCTTTTTCATTTAGACACTTCTGTCAAATCATATTAAACTGTGGTTTATAATTAGTCGTATTACCTGGGTGTCATATACAATATGAGAGGTATCCAGGTATGGTAAGAGTTGAAAAGTTAGCCTGTGAAAGCTGAAAAAAGTTTGGCTATTGATTGGAACAGTCATCCTGATTGTCAGTGTGTGCTGAGACCACTGTCATACCCTCCCAGACCCAGAGAGGTGGCAGCCAAGCCATGGAGATTACTCTGAGGATGGTGATGCCTTTTCCCTTGTCCTCTTGATATTTCAGGTGAAGTACTATTCTAGTATCACACCCAAGTTTAATTTGCTAATGTTTCTATGTGGCCTGTAAAAACAAATTACCTGTTTTCTAATTTATCAGCTTGTCATTTGAGAATCAAATTCTTAAAAATGCAAAGCTATTAGAACAAAACAATATTGGGCAAATGTGAAACCCCCTTAACTGCAAGTCCTACTGGTAAAGAGACTTAAACTCCTTAAGCATTTGCTTTTGTATTTACATCTGGACACACAGGATTGGTTTATGAGATAAAAGGATTGTTGCAATAAAATTGAACCTGTACTTCACCACACCCACAAGCGAAACAGATACAACTATTATTTTATTTATGAGTTGCATCAAGAGGTATTAATCTTCAGAAGGATTCATGTGGTGTGTATACACTACCTGCTGGACACAGTAGCTACTGAATTTTCTTGTTTTCTACTTTATGTGCAATGGGCTGCCTTGCTACTGTTCCATATTCGTCTGACTATTTGCATGTTTGCAGTAGATGCTGCATTAGAGTAACAGCTTAGAAGGACAAAAATCTTTTACTACCCTTGTAACACTGCAGAACTTTGTATAAAATATAGTGGGTTTACTTGTTAGGGCAATATGTCCCTCATATTTCTAAGTTCTCAGGAGTTTTTGCCAAATTCGAATAAATATAGCAGGATTATTTGTACTGATTTTCTTCAGTATTTCACTGAAGTACTCTGCTTGTTGATTTGGTAGCTTTCTCATTTGTTATGAATTTTCCTAGTTCAAGGACTTGTTAGATGTTAATGGCATTGCTCCAGTGCAAGCAGTAGTATTTTAATGATGCATACCAGCTGGAGAATGGGTCTCATGAATTAAACTACTTGTTCTCAGACATTCAAAGAAACCTACAATAAAATTATTAAAGCTAATGTTCTTTTTTTAAAATTCATTCTGATGGAGAGCTAAACGTAAAAAAGACAACAAATAATAAAATGTTAATAAATTTTTAATATAGTAAGCCCCAGAATGTTTTAGAAAATATGGCTAAAATAAATGTGATCTCTAGATATCTTCCTTTTTTTTTTTTTTTTTTTGGTCTGATACTAATCCTGAAAATTGTGCTGGAATTTCCATGTTTTAGCAGCTGCAATCTGTAACCTATGTTGACATAACAAAAAGGACATGTATTCATGTATGTGATTTTTTAAATGCATATGGAATTTTGAGCTTTACTTTGTAATCTAATTGAGATTAAGGCACAGTTATTTGTCACAATTTATATCAAAATCATATAAGCATTGAGTTACACGAAAATCTTACATGATGATCCAGATGAATTCAATTGCTGTTTAAAAACTAGACTGATCCTGATGATGGCTGCATCCTGTAGGAAAAGCCAGGATGGAGAATTCCAGTTGGTTTGGCTTTTTTTTTTTTTCATTTTTTTGTTCTTTTTCTGCTATGGCATATGTATTACAATTTACCCTCAAGAAAACATACTTCAAAACACCTTTCAGATCTCAGTGTTTCTCAAAGCCTAGATATTTAAGTGGTTTTTTTTACAGTCTGGGTAAATTAACAGTAATTATGTCCCTCAAAGAAGAGGCTTGGGTGTCACTGAGTGGGTAGTAAGAGTAGGTGATTTAGATCCAAGACTGATTCCTCTACAAGAATTGCCTCTCTACAGAAAGACATTACAGAAAGCAGCAAACAGCCCAAATAATTTTGAAAATAAAACCTGAGTGTCCTGTTTTAGGGCAAATTTGTGAGAGAACCCCTGAATGGAGTCCATCTGGGAAGCAAACCCAAACAGCCCCTCTCCCCGACCGGTCCATGAAGAGGACTTCCTCAGAGAAAAGTGGAAAAAACTATTTATTTAACAGACCAAGTGCCCACAAGCATCAGGAATGAATAACATGAACCAATGACACCTCTCATTGCTCTGAAGTGGGATGGTCAGTTCAGAAAGTCCTTGCTGTGGGTGGCTCAGCTCGCTCAGTCTCTCATCAGTCCCTCCGGAGGTCCAGGCCCTGCTGGGCTGCAGGTGCAGCTCCTGGTGCTGCTCTGGGATTTTCAGTCCAGAGGAGGTTTAAACAGTCCCAAAGGAAAAAAAAAACAAACAGTCCAGAGAGCTTCTGTGCCTCAGCTAGCTGAAACCATCGAAGAGCAAAGCAGGTCTCTGTGCCACTGCTTCTCTGTGCCTCAGACGAGCACAGTCTGGGAACAGGAAAGCAGAGGGGTCAATTCTGCCTTCAAAACAAACTCCATGCATCTTCTTTCTCCCCCTTTGCTCTCAGAACTTGTCTCACAGCAGAGATTCTCTCTGTCCAGGATCCTGCTCCATGAGTCTCTGCTCCATGCTCCTCAGGGTTGCTCCTCCATGATCACCCTCCCTTACCAGCTCACCCCCTCTTTGATCTCACTCATCCTTATTGGCTGTGGCTGTTACTCATCAGGGGCAAGGCTCCACTGGTTAATTAACATAACTCCTGATAAGTTGTTACTTATCAGGGGTTACTTAGTCTTATGGTACAGAACTTATCATACAGCATAAACAGAACAGACAATTGGGGATACAAGCATCAAAAAGTCACCCCAGGACACTGAGAAACTTAAGAGGTGCACTTAGTACTCTTTATGAAAGATGTTCTGTTCTCTGGCAATTTTAGTTTTAATACTGTATAGAATAACCACACGTTTTTCTCTAGATATTGGCATTAAAACAAAACCAAAAACAACAAAAAGAAAATAATTCTGGCTTCTACCATCTCAATAAATCTAGCAAGGGGAAAAAAAGCCAAGTATTCTGTTCAATTGTTTGTTTCTACACAAATGTTATTCTCTTCCTTAATTTTGTAATGTACTTAGTTTGAAGGGATTTGAATATTTTTTATTAATGTGGATACTATTGTGCTGAGCAAAATCATGAGCTTGTCCAGATGATCAATGTTGAGAAAGATGGGCTGTTTCTTTGTGCTGGCACTGAAAAGATTTTGAATAAAAGAACTCAGGTCTGAAATTTAAGAGAATAATTGTTTCTAACTTGTCTAGCCATTGTACTCCTCCAATACAGGCTCTGTGCCTCAATCAGTGAAATTATGAAATTGTTGTGAGGGTTGTTAGTACATTAAGCATAAAAATACAATAAATTAAAATGCATTTGAATGACAAGACCATTTTTTATCCATTTGTAAAAAGCAAGGTGCTAAAAATTTGTCAGCATATGAATGTCCTGCAGAGGCAACCAAAATTCAACAACCAAACCCAAGCACAAGTCAGCTTCACTTAAATATAAACATTCTCTTCACAGTGGAACAAAGTAGTACCAGAATAATTACTCCATGAGACTCGTCATTTTGTCACGTCTTTCCACAAATAATAAAAAAAATCCATTTGTATTTTTCTCTCTAGTACTCTTACTCGCTTTAGCTTGTCTGCTCTTCTCCCTGAAATGTTGGGATTTATCAGTGCACTGCCTTCATATTCTTCACAGCAGTGTCTTTGGATTTTCTTTGAATGATCCTTTAAATATATAAGGGTTCTAAAAACCTTTTGTTTAAATTCTGTACCATCCACCTGCAAGGAAAGCAAAAGAAAGCTGTTTTCAAAAAGAGCACCAAAACCAACAGGGAAGAACCAGCAAGCCCACTCCACCACCCTAAATAAATAAAAAAGTAGTTTTTAAATCTCCAAGATCGACCAGCAAACAGCATACAAAGGGTTTTTAAAACTGTGCTAGTGAGGACTTTGTTCATGGTGGCCACTGTTACAGTTTTCCAGCAGTCATCTCACTAGGGTGAGTTAGTATGTTGTCACTTACATCTTCTCTGCTGCAAAGTCTATGGGTGGAACTGCTGCCCCAGCAATTGCCTGATGGATGACTTTTCTCAGTTGAGGGGACATTAGTTTCTGACCTGTGCTGACATGAAGTGAGTGCAGTGTCTTTCAAACCATTGCCCGTTTCCCAAAAAATTGAGCCTTTGTACAGGCTAGGGCTGGGACTGGCTCTCCCCTCACATCTTCAAGCCATGAATAATCAAGCTTGATTCAAATGGGCTCCCTGGTAGGAAATGTGGATGTAAATACCAGCAGTGAAAACTGGGGTATTGGACAGCTAAGTCATTATTTGGCCCTTTTAGAAAATAAATGTTCCTTACTTTGCCTGAACATGTGACATGATGGCTTATGTGAAGAAAATAGTAGGATGAAATCCAGGTTTGGCTGAAACTAAAACAAGTCAGTAATTAGTTGTACTTATGTTCCCATATGGCTCTGTTGTTTGCCCTATTTATGAGCTGAGCTGATAGACAGAACTCACTGAGTCACAGAGGGGAAGATAGCCTGCAAAATCACACTCTCAGATGGTCCTTATAAAGATGTGAGCAGCAGACAATGAAAACATCCTTTAACCAGGGAAATGATAAGTTCAAAGACAGTGGAAACAACACTTAATCTCTTGAGAATGTGATATTTCCACCCCCCTACCCCCCCCCCCCCACAAAAAAAAAAAAAAAACAAA
>VWYO01014950.1:59433-138490 GCA_013400275.1 Rhadina sibilatrix
AAAAAACACCCCTGTGCTATATTCCATGAGTTTTGGGTTTACATGAATCATCTCCTTCTGGAAACTATTTTCTCAGTCAAAAATCATCAGTCAAGTGCACCACTCAGGAGTGATCATATCCTGTAAGTTGAAAATATTTTCGTGGATTTTTTTTTTTTTTTTTTGCAATCAGTGCTGAGGGAATTATATTGCTTAATGGTTGAGAAATACTGAGATTAGGCAAGATTTTTCCCATTGATACTAGATAAGTGCTAAATATCTATCACGTATTTCAGCTTTCTTGACAGTCAGTGAATAACATATAGTTCTACATAAAAATAACTAAGAAATTTAGTATAAGCTTGATGATGATGCTTATCTGAATAAAATGAGCTGTCATTGTGTGTGTGTGGGGGGCGGGGGGGTGTTTGCTTTCTTTATCAGTTTCCTGAAGAATGGGTTGAATTTCTTAACACTTTTTGTTTGTTAATTTCATAAAACCCCTCTCTGTTTCATGCTATGGTTCTGAAGTGCATTGCTGCATGCGGTCCAGCTGCATGAAAAAATGCAGTAGCCAGTTTAGAAGATGAAAGCAAATTCTGACTTTAAAAAGTGAGAATTTTACTAAGTGTCAAGGTTTGGTCATCTTATTTGAGGCAACCTTCATAAGATGCTTGAGACAATGGGGTTTTTTTAAATTTTAAAATATACACAGAGGATTGTCTCTTGTATTTGAAAATGTTACCTATTTGTGAAAAGTAGGATAGGCTCTTTCAAATTTATCATTTCATAATGTGCAATATACATTATACTTTCTTGATTTAGGGAGTTTCTTAAATCATAAAGATCACAATGGATCCCTTTGTTACCTCCACAGGCGGAAGTATCTTTCACATGTTTGTGTTGAATTAAGATGGACCAAAGGAAACAAAAAAGATTAAATCTCTTATCCTTCACTCTGCATACAATGTAAATGTTTTAGCCCTATGTACAAGTGCATGTTATTCTTGCCTAGGAAAATATTTGCTTCAAGGAGATGCCAATGAAATGAAATCCAGGGACTCTAAAATGGAGTAAAAATACACTTGAATTTCTGTTGTGCTTTTTTTTCTCTTATTCAGAAGATAAAATAACCTCGAAATCACATCTGAAAGAAAGGCACTCATCTTACTTTTGTTCTAAGATAAAATCTAAAGGTTGTAATCAAAGGGCTTGTGCCCATGTGCCAGGTAAAGTTGTGTGAATAGTAAGGAGAACTAAGATGAGTAAGGGAATAAACAAGTCCAGTAATGGGGGCTAATTTAGTTACATGTTCTATTATAAAGACATAACTGTCTTCAAACTTTGAAATAGGAGTTGTGTAAGATATTGTGTTAAGACTTTCACAGGAGGCAGGCTTGCTTAAGACAGGTGGCATTTTCTTTTTTAGTAAGTGCCGAAATTACTGTTGTCTTGCTAATGGTTATTTTGCATATCATTCCCATTTTTCTATACCTGTGTGTAGAAAACAGAAGATTAATAATGAGCAAGCAAATACAACCTGTTTTTTTGCAGGACTAAGGATTTTCGTTTTCTCATCTGTCAGATTTAGGTAATGCTTTCTGTGGCTGGTAAATCCTCATTTCATTCAGACAGTCTGTGGCACTTGATGTTTATTTGATGTCTATTTTGAAACTTTGCTGCAGAGAGATTTTAGGGCAGGCAGTAGGGTTAACATTAAGCATGTGCTTGGATGTGTGGAGCTTTGCAAGTGGAGAAGAGCTGAAAATGATACCAGTATTAAAAGGCTTGTGGAATAGGGGGATGGTGGAATTGTTGACAGTTACAGCAAAACAGGAGGGAAGGAGCTGGGAGGAGAGAAGCGATGGTTTTGACACATTGATTTTCATTTGGCAAGAGGACATCTGGAGAAGATTCTGTAGAAGCAGTTTGAATTACAAGTGTGAACAAAAGGGAAGTGAGTGAGGAGGAAAGAAATCTGGGAATCATTGACGCAGATTGTAATTCAAATCCTTGAGAATATCTAAGGTTGCACAAGGACAGCCTAGATGAGTTGTGTGCATACTACAGAGCCTATTCCTACTTAAACATATAAATCATCTCACTTGGATACTAATTTTCTGAAAAATGAAATAATAATCTTGAAACATGGCTATCTTTAATTCAAAATTTATAGTTCTTATTTCTATTAAAAGCATGTGTAATCACAGAAATGTATAATTTGAAAATATTTTTTCATTGGACTGAAGCATGTCTCCAGAATTACAAAGGTAAACAACCAAGGGAACGTCATTATGCAAAATTTCCTGAACACACAATGAGCAACGTGGTAAAACAATTCTGGTTTTAGCAAGGGAGCATCAAAACAATTCTTCTGCAAAGATGGTTGATTTTTTAAGTATTTCCTTAAACAAACAAACAAACACAAACAACAGCAACAACAAAAAGGCAATGATTTCCCATGTATAAGTTACTTTTTAAGTAGGAGGAATTTTTGTTACTATGATTGTCTGAGAACTGCATCTAATTCTGAGTTTCACACGCCTGGAAGTTACTGTTCACGCCCAGTGATAAAGGCCATGCAAAATACTGACATAACTGGGGGTACTGTAGTTCATCTGCTGACGTGTCTGACTTTTGGATTCAAAAAACATCAGCTGTTCAGAACACTGCAGTTAATAAATAGAGAAAAGTATCAAGAGAGTCTGTTTCTTCAGACATTCAGGCTTGTGATAAAGAGTCAGGTTATCTGCTTCTCATTAGAGCTTAGTTCTTAGTTTTTCACAGAATTAAAAAGAAGTCATACAGCCCGCTGTTCTTGCATAAATATTTTAATGACAGATAGGGTGTCATTTTTTCCCTTCTCTCTAGTCCAGGCTGCCTATTTTTTAGTTATTTTATGATCCATGACTTGTACATTTTATGTGTCCTCTGTTTCTTTAGCAAAGATACACAACCTGGTGTTTATAACAACCTCACATGGACTGTTGTTGATGTATGGTTTATAGTTTTGGGGGTTTGGTTTTTTTCCCTTGATATTCCTCACATGAGGAATGGACTGACCAGAAAAAGGAATAATTTTTTTTTAGTATTTTTTAAAATATGCAGTTCAAGAAATCAGTTGTAGAACTGATTCTGTTGGTTTCTGTTTTGACTTAATACCACAGTTTACACTGAAATCAATACAATTGCATGGAGAAATATTGTCTCAACTTTGGATTTCAGAAAAGGACCTAAAGTATATTCACAGAGTCATCATGTGGTTGCCATCCTTTGACATAAATGCGGGTGGATATTCAGAGATCTCTGTTAGTATTCAAAAATACATAGCTCTGTTATGAGTTGTTACCTGAAGGTCTTTGTTATTCTGAGAAGTGATCTCAAGACGTGAATCAGATTAAAAAAAATCCCCAAAGCTCTGGCATTCAAATTCAGACCTGCATCCCAACTTCCCCCAACCGCTGAAGGTCAACTTTTGTCTCTTGTCAGTTCAATTCTTGTGTCTCCTTTCTGAGCCTGGCAGCAGAATTGAAAGGAACATTGGCTCAGAACTAGAAGCTTATAAATAGAAGCCACTCTGTTTATTTATATCCCTTCATAAAAGGTAGTTATTGGAGGCTTCGTTCAACAGCTGCTTGCACTCCCCATAAAATGGATTAACCTTTTTCTTCAGTGTATGATTAAATTGAATAACTGAACTCTGAAGTGAGATTTATCTGACTAAAAAAAAATGTAATACCCGGTCCTTTGGAAGAGCTATATGAAAACTGGAGCATTTTACTGTTGCTTATAAATGCCAAGGGATGCGGTTGCAATGTAAAAAGCACAAGAGAGAAACCTACTTTGTTCTTTATTGTTTTTTTTCTGGATAATTGGAAAGGCTATAGTACTTGAAGAATCCGCAAATAGAAATCCTGGTAACTCAGAAACTTCTTGAGTGTTAGTGCGTCCAAAGTTACCTTCAATTATTTCAGAGATTTTCATGCTGATAGTTGATTTGTAGAGCCCTGTATTTACCACCAGGTGGTAGATGTCTGTATCTGCTGAAGTTTCTGGATAAACTGCTCTCTTTTGATAGCAGTTTAGTGGCTTTTTTTAGCCAGAGTATTTGGATGTACAGTTCTAATGTTTACAGAGAGCATGTGGCTGTAGTATTGAAAACTTTATTCCAAGAATCAACAGCTAGTCATGATTGTGCCAAGACTTATCACTGAAGCAGAAAACAAATGTATCCTAATAATACCTAGCTCTTTTCCCAGATAGCTCTGGGCATCTTTAACCACTACGTCTGCACAGGTTTCTCTTTCTGGTTTTGTAGTTCTGATATCTCAGCATACAACAGGCAACAACCATCCTCTTCTCTGTAAATTGCAATTCTTTATCCTTGTTGGCTTGGTAGTTGCTTTTTCTGGCAGCAAAATGGTCTCTCTTCTGTCTCTCAAAACTGAGAGGGTGGGGTAACACCATGGATAAATCCATCGGCAACCATAGTACTCTGTCGTCTTTTGCTGCTTTTTAGTTTGGATCTGGTTTGGATTTACCACTGAGACAGGTCAAATCTGGACCCAGTTTGGTTTGATTGCTTGGCTGTGAAGAGGAGACAAATGGTGCAATGCCACGTGATTTTGTTTCTCATATCCTCCAGTTTTCACATTTTTTGTTTTCTCATTTTGTTTAATAATTTTCTTTCTTTCTTTCTTTCTTTCTTTCTTTCTTTCTTTCTTTCTTTCTTTCTTTCTTTCTTTCTTTCTTTTTTATTTTTTATTTTTTTTTTAAGCATAGCATGTTTTAGGATTTCTGTAGTTTATGAGATAATTAGCAGATAAGAAGTCTGGCAACAAAAATTCATATGGAATTTCCCTTCAGATTCTCTTTGCATGTAAGAAAATTATACAATATGATAGGACAGAAACAAAACAGTACTACTGTTCTGTATATGAAGTAACTGATGCTCTGATTTTTTTTTTTTTCAAAAAAAATCAGTAACTATTTTTTTTTTTTTTAATTGACTCTTCAGTGGCATAGCCTTGTACAAAATAGCTCCTTCGTTTCATCCTGAGTTTTTGTTCCTGCTGCGATAAACTTGTTCCTTTTCTGGCCCAAACATTAGTCATTAGATTAGAACAGGGTCTGTGTTAGGCAGGAGAAAAGGGAAAAATCTGCATTTGAATTAGTCCCAGAGCTCTCCTCAGAGAGTAAAAAGGCAACATTTCACTTCATTGCTCATGGCATAAGAGGGAGACCAGCTTTGTCTGCAGATGTTTTTCAGTATTCAGGGCCACACCTGATGGGAGAGTTACACTATGCTTGGCTGTTAAGCTTTAGCCAAGAGGGGAAAACTCCACCCAACCCACTGAAGGAAGGAGAGCCTGAGTTCTGAGCAATGCTGTGTAGCTGTAGCCACATTCCACAGGTGCCCTACCATAGAACAGTATTGTGTAGCTGCTGCCTCTTCCCAATGCAGGAATAGGAATGTAAGAAGCCCCTCAGCAGGGTCCTTTCATGAGTATTTTGTGTCATGGGAAAATTAGGGAGAAGAAAAAGTAATTGGATTATTGATATATTTTAGTTGTAACTGTGTGGGAGCAACACTTGTCATGAAACATAACCATGGACTCACAAAAATATCTGCATTTTGTGGTTGTTTGACTGTCCCGTGTTGTTCACATTTTAATAATGAACAGGTAGGTTGTGAACATCATTTTCAAGGCAGTTTCTGGCTGGTTGCTGTTGTGAGAATTCCTGTGGAATGAGCTGCTCTCCAGGAGCTGCGTATTTAATCTAAGGGGACTGAAAATCATAATTGTTGGCCTCTGTTCCCCGTCCTTAATGTGTGGCCTTGTATGAGATTTAACCTCTGCATTTCAGCCTCAAATTCTTTATGATGAGCATACAAATTAGATTTTTTCACTGGGTATGAGAGTGCATCTGGAGACTGGAATGAAAAAGTACTGCTAAAATGCAAAGTGACTTCATTGATAAATATGCCAAGTATGCTAATGCCTAATTATTTTTGCTATTATTTAGTTATTAATGATTGATAACTAAACTGATCTCACCTGTTTAATGCTTGCAGCACATAAATGCCTAGTAGTCCTTCTGGTGTTGAGCACAGCCTGGCTATATAAAAGCTTTGGAGAAGCATTGCTGCTGACTCCCTAAAGCTCATTGATGAGGTGGAAGTCTACTATTCCATCTTGAGTATCTGTTGTTGTTTCTAGGAGGAGAAAGTCAGTCACCATAGTGCTGAGCCTAGGACAACTGAACAAAACTAGGTAGCTTTATTCCTCCTGGATTTGAATTAGGTCATTGTGCCTTAAAATAGGGAGTGTTAAAGTCACATTTAGGATATACACATCCAAAGTACTCTGTTGCTTATCATGGACATAGTAACATTTGTGCATTGCAGTGTCAGCCTCTGTAGTTTATAAAGGCAAAACAATATTAGGAGCATAGAATATTATTCTAGACCAGTGTTAGTTTAGAAAGAGAGCAGATACATCTATTGGAAACAACAATTTAAGAGGTAAAGCACACTCAGCTAAATTCCAGGCTAAATTCAGAACTGGTATGTCTGGCTGAATGTGATTAAAGGAGGAAATCTAGTTTTGACCAGAGATTTTATTTCTCTGAGCAGACATTTAAAACAGGAAGACATGTAGAAATAGATGCAAAATGTCTGTGCAGTAGCCTGACAAGTGGCAATACCATATGAAATCTATTATAGGATGAATGGCATGTTGAGAAATGATTCAAGCTGGCTAATTTACAGAGCTCTAATTCTGCAGCAATGTCCTGGAGAATACCAGAGGAAACAGCAAGTCCCATGTTAGAACACTGTAGTGTGCATGCATGCGTGTTCATATTTAGTTGTCATATTACAGCAGGAATAATGATTGAGATTCAAGACATTTCCTGGGACTCAGAGATCAGCTGGGATCAGCTGAAGTTCAGCCAGGTGCCATCAGCTCTCACCAGAGAGTCATTAATCCCAGGCAATGCCTTGCCCTTCAATCGCTGCTCCTTAGCTGAAAGTTTTCTTGTTAAGCTTTCAACTATGTCTTCGGATCTTGTTAATAATTGCTTTTCCGTAGGAAGTAATGGCTTGCAATAAAATACAGCATTTGATCTCCGGGTTTTTAGCACTTAATGACCTTTCTATTATAAATAACTTGTGAAGTTGAGGCTTTGTGTTAACCCCAAAGAATTTAGCCCCATACTGGGGTGTTCAGAAATAGTTTTGTATCCTCAGGCATTGAGCTTGTTGGTTCAGTTGATTTCCATAGTGGATGTCTTATCTATTTCCCTTCAAAATTTGCTCTTCCTGTATTTATAGCATTTCCATGCAACAGCTCTTATCTGTTCCACTGGATATGTTTGGAAGAGTTTTGGGTGCCTTTTTTTCATGCTCACAGGGTAAGGTTACTGTGGAATACCACGAGTGGGTTAATAGGGAAAAGCACAGGAAATGTTAGAGGAAGGTGCATCTGGGGAGGGTATTTGCCCATCCCTTTTAGGAAGTGACAATCTAGTTCCCTGTCATGTCAGTCAGCTTAAATCCACTTGATGCAACCAGTTTCCTCCAATTCATGGTTGTGTAAGTGGAACACTGATAGGTGTTTCTTTTCTAAGTTTCAAAGTCCCCTTCTAGGGAAAAAAAAAAAAAAAAATTCTAATTCCACCATTTCCTGCAATTGTTCTACCTTAAGCTGAAGAAGATATGTGCATAGCTGGGAAAAGGCAGGATCCTGAAACTCCTAATTGCCTTTGTTGCCTGATTTGTTGCCAGAGGGAGGGGGAATATGATAAGCTATGACATCTTCATTGATAATGGAATTTTACAGCAGTATATGATACTGGACAGCCAACTGAGCAGCAAGAACTTAAATATCTCTCCTTTCATAGAAAGCAGAATAGTATTGCCATTCTCCTGCAAACCCATTCTGTTATTTTTGACAGTTGCACAGTAGGATTAAAATTTATCAGATGAATGTCTGATGTCAGCCATTCCTGAGCCTGCTTTTGCTTAGCAACTTGAAAACACTGCTGAACTGTTGGTAGCTTCTCTGTGTGTCCAAAGCACGGTGTAAGAGGGATCATCTGTTATCCTCCTGCATGGAATAAAACACAGCTCAAATCCTTTTAGCTGCATGCTATTGAAAATAGCAAACAGAGAACAATTCTGTTTTACCTTGGAAGAAGGTATCTCGAGGTAACTATCCTGTTAATATCAAGTACTGTTTGGAATTGAGTAGGCATGTTTATAGGGCTTAGAGTTATTTGATTGTGTAAATTTAAGGCAGAAAAATAAATACAATTTCTGGATTGCAGTTCCAAATTTAGCCCAGAGTTCACAGATCAGAATTTTTGGAACAAAAACCCCGAAAGGTTTATACTCAGAAGCAGGTCAGAAACAGGAAAAAAAATGCCCTCTCCTGTCTGTGCAGACTGGGAAAAACCAGGCCTTTCTTAGAGTTCCAGAGATGAGAGGCCCATCCAAGCTAGACAACTAAAATACCTCAAGCCTGCTTTGGGTAAATGCTCAGAAGTTCTATATTTTAAGGTTTTTTTTCCAAAATTTAAATCAATGTAGAGTCTGCATAAGAAAATGGCACAACTTACTTAATGAAAAGCTGACACATCTTCCAAGCATCTTAGCAGTGCTGAAATACAAGCATTTTCATGTGGTTGAATGCCAGTGCTTTTGGAAAGGGTTGAAACCACAGAATGACCCTCAGCGAGTGACCCTGTGGGATATCGGTAGAGACGAGCTCCTCGCTTAAGATTGACATTCCAGCTTGTTTTGCATTTCTCTGGCTAGGCAAGCCCTTAAATGAGATTGTTTTGATGTGTGGGAATCAAGGTATGGATCTTGTTAGGTTTTGCAAACTGTCAAGCCCATGAAATTGTTGCTGGTGTTTTTCTGTGCAAAGACTTTGAAATACATGGAATCAGCGCTAATCTGCGGTGGCAGCGTGCCAGGTTTCCGCTTTCACATCTCCGTTGAAGTTAGGGAGGGTAGGGAAAAGTTACATGTAGACAAAGCTAAAAATAAGTAAAATAACTGTAACTGTTGTTAAGGATTTAGGTATCCTCACTCTGGGGCAGAAATCATTATTAAATGCTAGCTAATTGGGTTTTTTTTTAGTGTTTGTGCAGATTTTTTTTTTTTTTTTATTTTCCCTTCATAAAGCTTAAATGTAATGAAAAATTACTTTGGAGGTTTTTGGCATTCTTGTCACTTTGTTTTCCTTTAGAAAATAGTCTGTGTGCTTCATTTAATCAACTTTTAAAATTAACGTCTAAGCGACTGTTCTAAGTTTTTGTTTTATAGTTCAAATCCATGGACTAATGTTTGAGAAATATGTAAGGGAATTGCTCTCTGTTCTTATCTAGATGAGCCAGTAGGGAGCAGTATCTTTCTTGGCATTACTTTTATATTCTTAGCCCTTGCTGGATGCACCCTTTCTGTTTGTGGGACTATGAACACTCGGAAGTAGATACCCTCACAAATAAATTGCCATTATGAGAAGCTGATCCCATCTTGGCACATCAGCAGAACAGGTGGAGATTCAGAACAGAACAATTTTTTTGAGAAGTTGACGTGGCATTACTTTTTATTATTGTTTGCTCCTACACAGCTACCTGTAGGAAGTGAGGATTTTATGGTGTTAATTATGAAGTGTGATCTCATGGGATTCCTTGATTAAAACACTTGTATGTGTAGACACTTGCAGGAATGAAGCATAAATGCAAAGCTGCTGCTGGTAATTTCTGTGACATCTGAAGCACGTTTCTCTTTTTAATCCTTGTTAAAGGATTCATAAATGAACAAGGATTTAATCCTTGTTGAAGAAGAACAGTGAAGAGAAGAAATAAATTTGGAAGCAGAGTTTACAAACAAAACAAGTTCATATTTTAACTTGAGTTTGGTTTTTTGTCTTCTTTTTCTCTTAGTAGGTTCATTCCTTCACCAGCATTAGCGGAATGAAAATTTGAGATTATATATTTTCTCCCCCTGATATTGCATTAACTTATTACTTTAACATATAACAATAATAGTTAGAGAAAACTGAAATTCCTTACTCCCAGTTTGCTTGCATTTTGTCTCTGACACCACTTTTGTATATGCTGCCTTAACATTTTCAGTGCTAGGTAATCTTAACCATTTTCTGATGTCAGTTTTGAAGCTCTATGATCTTGTAGCATATCAGCAAGAGAGTATTTCTTTATATTTGCTCAGAAAAATAAGCACATGATAAAGCCACATAGGGAAAATGCAGTAATTGAAGAACCTTTAATCCAGTTTTGCATGGAAATAACCTTTTTTCTGCATTAATGCAGCTGGGTTTGAAGGACATGAAGTTGAGTATTCAAAATTAGATCTTTAGATTGCATGTTTTACTTAGTTTGAAACTCATGAGCATGGAAGGGGTTACCCTCTCCCTCCCTCTACCTATGCTACTTCATTTAGTACTGCTGCATCCCTTTTTTTACTCTCTCTTCCTATTTATCTGTGATGCTTTCATTTACTTTTCCTTGTTGATCACTCTCTTCTGTTTGTCTTGGCCTATACTTCTCTTAGCTTGTTTATTTTCACTCTCATCTCTTACTGAATTCCTGTTTTACCTTTGTCAGTATCCTTTATTTTGCCTGCCATCCCCCCTCCCCTTGCCAATCAATGCTGAACCTCTTATTCTCTTATTTTAATGACAACTTTCAAATCCCATGTTTGATTATTCTTTTCTGTGAAGAAGTTACAGTGGGGAGCAAAGGCAATTCTTTAAACTTTCTAAAACGACAAGGTAACGGTCTCAAAGGCAAAAGAGTTTTGTTTGGCTTCTTTGTTCAAGAAAGTGGCAGTCAGGGCAAGTAGGAAAAGAGATGCTGATGGAAAATTCTAAGAATTTGTGGGAAAGGGAATTTTCTAGTGCTATTTTCATTTTGCTTTTGTGCTCCCCCCTTTACCTTTTCCTGCCTAATTGGCATTTTTACTGTACTGGTGAGATCACTGCCTGTAAAGCAGCAGACAGGGAGGAGCTGAGCAGGCACTAGCACAGGCTCAGGCCGAATACAATCCTGATAAAATATTTTCCTGAACAGCCACTTGATCAGCTGCAATGCAGAACTATTGGTACATGAATCAACTGCCTCCCTGAGTCCAGAATAAACACTGAAGGAAGACCTTGGTGAACTCTTCCAGTTGAATTTCAGCTGGTTCCCAGGGAGCTGGGGAAAAGTGATGACACTGCAGCTTCTTTTCTTGGATACCTTTCCTAAGAGATGTGTTGGGTGGCTCCTCCACAGAAGCAGAAGGGCCATGATGTCAAGACACAAGAGCAGGATTGAGAAATGATGTGCCTGAATTTGGAGCTTCTTGGTTGTGTGCATGTAGCATTACATTTATTTGATAGTGTCTTAGAAAACAATACCTCCAGGCTCCTAAAACTGCTGTAGGCCTGGTCTTAAGCCAAATCTTTAATTACCTTCCTGTCTTTTGATTGTTGACTCTGCCCTGTAACAACAAAACAGAGCCTCTATTTTGGATTTGATAGTGCTGGTTAGATCATGACCTTGCTACTTAAATACTGTTTCTTCTACTGTTTCAAAACCAAATAATCCTTAGAAATATAGGTTAATAAAGTCAGCATCCTTTTCATATTAATCCCTCTGCAGATGTCAAAATACAGAGCAAACTTTTCACATGAATAATGTCCAAACTTGGTATTTTGTGTTTTCATTCAAATTAAAGCCAAGGCTTTGTCCTCTGTGTTGCAAGGAGGCAGTCTCCCACAGATTGTCAGTAGAATGAAATCTTGAAATGTTTAGTTATGATGATGTTTCCTTTTTGCAATTTGATATAACTTTCTGACTGATAGTTTTCTTGGTACCAAATAGCTGACCTTTACCACTTGTCCTAAAGGATACCTTCCTAATACCTCCACTCTTGGTAATTGAATTGCATGTACCATATGCTAAATTAAATGATAGTTCCACATTTAGCTCCAGAGATTTAATTACAGATTAAACTCATCTCAGTGCTGCTTCCCAGCTTATTGTGGTAGAAGTGGTTATCTAGTATATTAATTGAAAATCTAGAGCTTTCTTGATGATATGGTTAGTAATTTGGATCATGAAAATATCAGAGTATGTGTGGAGGCAGTTAGCTACATTAAGAGGTTCTTACCAGGGTAAGATATAGCAGAAGCAGCAACTTGCAAATAAATCATGGTAATAATGGGTGAGCTGATAGAGCTGTTGAGATGGAAAATTGTAGAAGACTTGGACAAGTGAGTAAGTGTAGGGCAAATGGGTGTGGTTTTCACTTGCCAGAACAGAAGTGAGTCTTTGTGTAACTTCAGAGGGATATTATGGTGAAGTGAAACAGTGGAAGAATAAATGAAGGGCATTGGAAAGGGATCACCAGAGTGAGAAGGGTTCAAATTTCCAGCATGAACAGCAAAGTCTCGTACATTGGACTAATTACTTGGTAGCCTGAAACTGATGTTTGTGAATATACAGTCAGAGCACATCATTCTGGAATCACTTCATTCTACTGCTTAAAATATGCCTCAGTTTTGTCTTTTCTTGATTCTCTGGATAAATAGGATAGATTTGTTTCATAGTGAAATGAAAATGGGCCCCAATAAGTTCATGGCCTGTCTTAGCCCTGAGTTTTGCTCACAGTCTACACTGAGAACTTTGAAATGTCAGTAGAGCTCTTGTAGGGAAAAATTGACAGAAACATCTTACAATAGCAGGAAGGAATTATAAGATTCCTATTAGCAAACACAGATTCATTATTGTTATTATTGCTTTGAAAGAAAATTTAAACAGAAGTAAGTGCCAGATGTCCACCCAAAAGAAGGAGGTTTTTAAAATGAAAAAGCAGTTGCCATTTTCTGAAAGATTTATCCACTCCTCATTTTGTTGTCTGAAATTGCATTTAAATGTAACAAAAGACAGCATTTCCAAATTTAATGGAATTTAAGCTTATTTGTATCATTTGAACAGTTGTCTGGGTTTCTAGAATATAATAATCGTTCCTTAAACTGAAAGAACAAAAATTAAAGTGCATAAGTAATTGTAGAATTAAAACATGTTTGTGATATGTTATGAGCTATAAAAATCAGATGAAGCATAACAGATTTTAGTTTAAAATGGTATAAATAAAGTTAAAAGTGATATTCCCAGTTTAAGTAATGAAAAAATGTGGTAAGTACTTGTATTACAAAATCAGGAGATTTCTGTGCCTAGACTAATTGTGATGTTTGCTCATGCAAGGGAAAATATAGAGTTAACATTGTAACAAAAAACAAAAAAACAAAACAAAACCAAAACAAACCAAAAAAAAAAACCCAAAAAACCAACAACCCACACCAAACAAACACACAAAAAATTAAAATATCTATAGCTCTACACAGAAGCAGAAAAAGTCTTTTCCCTACCAGCCTGGTGTCTGTACAGTGTAAATTCAATTGACCCCCAGCTAGTCTCAGAAAAAAGCCTGAACTATTGCTCTTTCAGGTAACCTATTCACCACTGTAGTGACAGAGACACATATTATAGAATCAGTTTTACCTAAAGAATAATTTGATACCCCAGATGATACAAAACATCAGTGTGTTCCTTTAAATTTTATTTAGGTACAAGTGAAAACAGAAAAGAAATGCAGTGAGCTTTGTTTCAAAAGGAAAGGAGCACACAGGTCTTGGTTTAGCTGGCAGAGCTGATTCTGCCTAAATGTGAGGCCCACTGAACCTCTGCAATTATGTTCAGGCACAAGGAGCTTCTTGAGTGTAAGTGGCTTTTTTTTCTTGAGGAATACAAATTTTGAGGAGCTTTTTAACTGTGGTTAGTGAACAGCCAAAATAAGACTGGTTTGTGTTTCTTGACCAGTTATATATTTTGTTATATTCCTGCAGTTCTTCTGTGGCTCAATACTCAGTGGTGGATTTTTCAGATGCAGAATTGTGGTTATACACCTCTGAATAAAAAATCATGTTCAAATCATTTTTCCATGCTGTTGCTATGTCCTCATCAGTGATTGGGTTTTAAAGATGTCACATGCAAGGCCTTTAGGATTGAAGCCATACTTTTTCTAGTGTGATAGTAATGCATATATGTAGTTGGCAGGGACATTAGGAAATTAATACGCAGTGATTCTTTGGCAAGAAGCAGAAACACTGTGTTGTTTAGCATTGCTCTTGGAGGTGTTTACTGATTTCTTAGGAATTCCATCCTATTCTGCTACTCCTTACTGGGAGGAGAGAATATAACCTGAAATCTCAGTGGTAGGGTTTGAAAAGAGGTGTATTTGGACATGGAATGTGATTTAATCTTTTATGAATAGAATGTGATTTAATCTGGCAGATGTGAGACAGAATAGACCTTTTAAAATATGACTGAACCTGTTGGAACTGCTGACATGCAGAGTCAAACCCAGTTTCTGCTGACAGGTACATGGTGCACTGTACAGTGGATCAGAATGGCTCAGGCTCATTTGCTGTGGCAGGCCAGCTTTCCCATTTGCAAAGGCAGTGCAAGAGAACTTCTGCAAGAACTTTCAGTTCAGAAAGTTCCTATTTCAGTTGAGCCATTGTATTCCTAAGAAGGGGTCTAATATATCAGGTAGGTTTTCCTGTTGCTCCTCTGTTTTGGGAGAAGGGAGTGGCAAGGGAGGCAAATGTTTTGTGCAGTCTTCAAGGACAGGCTTGATGTCCAGCAGTTTCACCAGTAAAGCTCTGAGCTAATTTTGCAGCTTAACTACAAATCATTGTGTTGACACTGCCTCCAGATGAGAAAAATCTATTTCATGTGACATCCCACAGAGCTTAATAGTATTTAATTTTAAACCTCCTTAATATATTTTTGTTTGCTTGTGGACACATTGTAGGATTTAATACACAAGGACAAGGAAAAGACTATAGATAAATATTCACCATCAAAATGAAAAGCAGCTTTAAATAAATTTCTTGAGAATGATAAGATATTACAAATGGGATTAATCTCTATGGGTCTATATTTTTTTCTTATGCCTTCAGAAGGTTTTAAGATGTAGGGCATTGCATTGCTGAGACCTTAGACCAGGCTTTCTGGGATTGCATCAAGCCAAAGATTCAAACTATTTAATGTGTAGTGCTTGCAGAATATTATTTTAGTTAGTTTTAAGAGTGTAAGTGAATTTTGGTTGTACCTCTGCATGCTGCTTAGAATATATTTGATACAGAAGTCACCTTAGCCACCACACTCATTGATCCCAAACTGCCTAACTGAGAGCCTGGAATATTGGTCCCCCATGTGTTTTTAAGCTCAGTAAACCAAGGCTTGAAGGCCTTCTATTGTAAAATACGAGTGTTGGAATTTTACTAGTGTAAAATATCTGGGATGTCTGTTCTGTTGGTAAATATGTTTTTGAGAACTGGAACTGCTTCTGTCATCAGAGAAATCAGGTGAATTTCTCTTCATTTACTGGAGAAAGCCCTTCCTCCATGGGCTGCATTTTGCTCCCACAGATTTTGGGGTTCCCATCCTTTTAGATTGTAGGTCATATATTTTGTATTTTCAAACCAAGAGATACCATGACTAACTTTTAAATGGGTTTGACAAATTTATGTAAGGGTTCTGTTTTATGGTGTCTGCTAATTTTTAGCCCACCAAATCTTAACCTGGAAAAATATATGCAGGGCTTTCTCTTTTCCTGTTAGTCTAAATCTCTCTCTCCCTTTATGGAGCTGTTAAGAGTAGTATTATCTAAACTAAACTACCTGTTGGTAATGGTCAGATAAATGTACTATCCATTCCCAAATTTCAACTCTAAATTAGCTGGTTTCTAACCATGATATAAATAGGGGAGAGAGAATCTCCCAACTTACTTCTTAAGATGCATTATGAACAGTTTGTGAACAGGGATATATTCAGGATTGTTTACACGAGACAAGGCTTGGTGACTTGATGAATCTCTTTTTACTCCCTTCCCTATCTTGCTAAATGCAGAGCTTCAACTTTGATCTTTCAAACTTCTTATCAATAATATCAGATTCATGATTGCAGATGGATATGCTGTATCAATTTAAATCAATGGTGTATTGGCATGGTCAATCACCGGAAAGGATCTTTTCCAGCTTTGTTTTCAGTTTGTATCTCTGTTGTTGTATTTTTCATCTTTGTATTGGGTAGAAACTAAATCTGGATGTGGCATGACTCTGACAGTCCGAAAGTAGTTTCTGGAAAAACCAGTTAAAGAATTGGAAAACTTTTGCCTGGTATCATTGCAAATTCAAAGCCTGTTTAAATGAAATTTAAAGAATCTCGGCCTCCAGTAGTGAAATTATTATGGAAATTAGAGACACAATCAGGAACACTGTGTGATAATTCTCAAAGGGACATATAAAATCCAGCATTAAACCATTAACTACTATAATACTAATTAGAACACTGAAGTATTCACTAGGTGAATATCTACTCATATTTCTGAACCTTGAAGTTGTTTATAATACAGTAAAGATTATGCTAGAGGGGTGGTTTGCATAAAAAGACAAAGTCTTGCTTAGATTGGATAACGCTTGAAAATGTTGCAGAGTATTTCTTTGCATTGAATATAATTTCCTTGAGAAACTACCAGATGCTGTTTAACATGGGAGAAACTGGAGTGTTTATTGCAGCAAACAAATACACACGGGGCTAATCCGGAGCCCAACGGGTCAGTTTAAAAATTTGTACAGATTTAACTAAGCTGTAGGTCAGGCCAGTGGATTCCCCCAGCGCACAGTACAAATGGGACGCTTTAGATGTATGGCCAAACAGTGTGTTTGGAATGCTTCCAGCAGCGTTTGGCTTTGATTTGACATTAATTTATTTCAGCTTGTTAAGCCACTGCTATATGATTTAAATAAATGTTATTTTAATGGATGCTGATAAAAAGAGATGGACTTCATGACATGAAGTTCAATTTTGGAGCCTGGCTGCTTAAATACCTCAGTTTTGCCAGCACATAAATAAGTTTTCATTAACAAAAAACCCCATGGATAGGTTGTAAACATCTGAAAAGCCTAGGAGTGTGTGTTGGGGAAAAAACATAATTTTAGTTTGAAGTTTGAACTCTGTTGAGTGACTTTCACATGACTGTTTCATCTAGAAACCACTTGGGAAAGTTTTTTGGGTTTTTTTTTTTTGTATTTCTTGAATGTTGTGTTTCAATTGCAGTTTAGATCTCCATGGAATTAATGGAAACAAACTTTATAGTAGTTTTATAGTATATGTGAAGGAAGAAGGTTACACATTAAACACATAAACAGAGAATTAACTAACCATACACCAGAATTAACTAAGTCCACCAGTCTCACCAAAAGTCTAGATAGCCAAAAAAAAAAAGTTAAATTAATATTTAGAAATTCTAGTTACTTTATTTTTAAAAACCATTTAGNATGTTGTGTTTCAATTGCAGTTTAGATCTCCATGGAATTAATGGAAACAAACTTTATAGTAGTTCATGTGAAGGGAGAAGGTTACACATTAAACACATAAACAGAGAATTAACTAACCATACACCAGAATTAACTAAGTCCACCAGTCTCACCAAAAGTCTAGATAGCCAAAAAAAAAAAGTTAAATTAATATTTAGAAATTCTAGTTACTTTATTTTTAAAAACCATTTAGAGTGTTGCCAGGAGTGGCAACATTGCTGAGACCTTAGACCAGGCTTTCTGGGATTGCATCAAACCAAAAATTCACAACTATTTACTGCATAGTGCTTGCAGAATATTATTTTAGTTAGTATTAAGAGTGTGAGTTGTACCTCTGCATGCTGCTCTGAATTTTGGTTGTACCTCTGCATGCTGCTTAGAATATCTCTGCCACACCTTTCTGTAGGATGTAGCTTGAACTGAAGGGATTCTCCCACTTTTCTGTGCAATCTCTTGCAATGTTGAATTCTTCTCATGATGAGGAATTTTTTTACGTCTTTATGGATTTCTTCCTGCAGGTATTTGTGTTTGTTTCCTCTTGTCCTGTCACCATTTACCCTTGTGAAGAGAGCATCTCTACCTTCTCCATAACCACCTTTGAAATATCACACGTTTGATCAGAGCCTCCAAATCTTCATTTCTTTTGGCTGAGCAAACAAACCCCTTTCCTTCAGCCTCTGCTCATGCCTCCAGTCCTTCAACCATCTCTTTGGCTTGGTGGTCCTCCATGGCCCTCTGCAGGTTGCCAATGCCTCTCAAAGTGGGGTGATTCCAAGGAGAACCAGTGCTCTGGGTGTGGCAGAGTGAAATCACGACATCCCTTGCTCTGCTGAACACGCCCTTAGCGACACAGCCCAGGACAGGGTTTACCCTCATGGCTTCTGTGAGACAACTGCCAACTTCTGCTCAGCTTTCTGTCCACCAGCACCTCCAAAGCCACACTGAGCGAGTGAGAGCCCAGCCTCGGTTACTGCTTGGGTTTATTTCATCCCACATGCAAAGCTTTACACTTATTTTTGCTAAGCTCATACTTTTCTTGTTAACCCATCCTCCAGCCTTGCTCTGCTTTCTCTTCCTAAGGAGGCTTTTGTCTCTGCTGTATCTGCTTCTCCTTCTAGCTTGGTGTCACACCCAGACTTGGAGAGTGTACTTTCAATTCCATCATCCCATTATTTATACAGATACTGAACACTGTGTGCATTTACTTTGGATATCTAGCCAAGGGTGGCAATCTTCTGAGCATAAAAAAATGCACCTACTTTGTACAGGTTTGCAGCATTGCTAAATCAAAGATGGCTGTGACATGTGAAATATAAATGTAAAAAGGCATATTTACCACCCATCTGGCAGCTGTTTCCTAGACAATAACTTACACAAGATTGATGCTTTTCAGAACATTTGGAATTCTCTAGAGACCTGTAGTAAAAGCCTTCACTGTACTTTGAAGCAGTGCCTGTCTGTCAGGTTATTTTATTCACACACTTATTTTTTTATATACAATCATTTCTGAGGGATGTAGACAAGAACAGTCATTAAAGTGTCAGAGAAGGAAGCTGTTAATTAATTTGCATGCTTCATGGCATAACATATTTGGTATCTCAGTTCTTAGTAACTTGTTTCAGCGCAGAATGGACCAACTTGTTCAATCTTGAATTGTATGCCATATTGAAAAGTTGTGTTGTTTTCCATTGCTCCTAAATTCCTGATATTTCAGGAATCTTATGAAAATAGCATGATATTGTGACAGGCTGATGTTGAAAATGGGCTTGTATCAAAGCGCTTTGGCTTATTTTTTTTTTTGGGGAGGTGAGAGAAGTGAAGAAAGATTTTGGATCAGAGGACTTGAAATCTGTGTCTAGATTTTAGGTTTATGGACTTGGTCATCATAAGTGGAAATAAGCTTCTCTTGAATAGAGAAGTTTTCAATGCCAAATTACAAACAAACTTTAAAGTTTAAAAAGAAAAAGGAAAATGGCTTCCAAGTAACATGCCCAGAGGCCTTATTTTTAATAAGGTTATTAAAGACTTGGCCATAAGAGTTATACTGTAACTTCCATCTGTCTCTTCTCTTTTTTCTCTCTCTTAAATGTTTCTCATTTGTTTATTCCCCATTCCAGGTGAAATCTCTGTGGAAGTAACTGTTCATTCTCTCCCCAATTAATTCACTAGGAAATCTTGGCTTGGCTTTGGGATGGAACTTTGTTCTCCTTGTGTGGCAGCTGAGCACTGGTGATTCCTGGGATAAGTTTCAAATGACAGAAGCATGTCACTCGCTTTTTGATCTTAAGTTTCAAGACCAGATGGAAAAGATATAGTCATCTAATATTTTTTTCTTAAGTATAAACCCATTAAAAGTAAGAATTAGCATGCACACGCATAAAACTGCCAATGCAGTAACCCAGCATGGTTTTGTGAAGTGGAACAAACATCCTGCCTGTATCTTAGGAAGAATATTTCTTCACTTTTCTGTTCAACTGATTTATTACAGTCAGTCGTGTTGGAGAGTGCCTGAACTTGCTTCCTCTTTCCTTTGCAGCTTCCTTATTTTAGCTCAGATGGGACTTTACTTTAAATCACATAATATGGTAGAAGGTCTGTTATTTGACCTGGGACTAGGGTCACACAACCAATCTTGGCTAGTCCAAAATGAAATGTAAACAATGCTAAAATATATTGAATAAATCTGCTTAAACTTGAGAGCTGCCAAGTAGAACAGTACTTTATTATTGCTCAATAAAATGCAATTAAAATAATGGCTGTTAATGTTTCAAACATTTTTTTTTTAATTGAATATAGCAAAGATTTCATTCCACAATACTATTATTGCAGCTGGTTCTCTGCTGAGGGCTTGAGGAGACACTTCCTATTTTGTTTGATTTATAGCCTTGTAACATCACAAATAACAATTTTCAACAGCACAATGGATGGAAAAGACCAAATTATTTTTAAAATTGATCGTGTTTCACAAATTGTTACTTCTTCTCCATAGTCAAGTGTTTCCTACTTTTGGGAACTTCCCCCCCTACCCCTTAACCATGTTAATTGTATTTCCACTTAGATTTGGAATTATTACACCAGTATGACATTTTTTTATTATGAAATTGGTTCTTTAGGAAAGCTGAAGTTAAAAAGAAATAGCCACACACTATGGTTTTAGAGACACAAACTATAGAAATTTAATTATCTAGATAAAATTGTTTATTTGAGGCTCTGGTTTTTTTTAATTGTTGTTTTATTTGGTTCAAATCTGCAGCAATTTATCATGGAATTGTTCAAAACTGCTGCAGCAGTTTGAACAATTCCATGATAAATTGCCATTAAAGGCTAAGAAAGTCTAGGAAATGTTGTGCATCTCAATAAATATTCCATGGGAGCACTTGGATTCTTTAAGAGAACATATCCCAGGTTGCTGTGAATTAATTCTGCTTCCTTGATGAAGCCTCATGAGTTCAGCACTGTGTTCACTTTTGTTCCAGGATATTTCCAAATATATTTGATACTAGACAGGTATTCAGGCATATTTCTCACTGTATCATGGGTCCTAAGAACATCTGTGATTGTTTTTCTCTTAATCTGGCATGAGATTAATTCACATTCAGATCTTTCTTTGATGGACGTGTGTGGTGAGCAAGGTTGTTTAAGATTTTACTTGGTTACTGTAATTCATTTGGGACAGACAGAAAAGAGAAAAATACCTTTTCACTCAGAGAAAACCAAATTAGCAATACTAAAAAAATGGGAAATTATGTGAGAAGATGTGGAGCTTCTTTGTTTAGCTGTTAGAATTTTTAACAATTCTGCCTTAACAGCTAGGAGAATTTCAAGCTTTTTTGTCAACATTTTGTATTGGCTATAGAGTGCAGACAAAAGTTGGGTATCATCACAGCCCAAACAGATATGAAATGCTTTTTTCTACAATTTAATGTCACTCTTTTCACTTGTGTTGTTTAATACAGCACTGTTCTGAGAGACACATAAAAAAGCCAAAATAGCTGAAACTAAGCTATTGTTGTTTGGGAGGCTGCCTATGCCAGAAATGGTGCTTTCCCTAAAATAATCTTCATGTGACTGTGATTCACAGAAATTTCTGTTAAAAAANCCATTCACCTTCATATATTAGCTGTGCTGTATGTAGGGAGTAAGTGGTTAATGGTTAGTGTGTTCTCCTTGCTTACAGGGGTTTTAAAGGGAAATCTGTGGATTCAGAGTAACAGTATGACCTCAGTCTCACAGCCTAACATGGGCGAAGCTTTCATAACCTTCACTCACTTATTGCATAAACTGAGATGGGGAGTGGCACTTGTAGCAGGGCCAAGGCATCAAGACGCTATCTGTGTTTTCAGGAAGAGGAAAGAAAATCTCTATTATGTATCATCATTATCCCCTTTGCCACTGTTTTTATCTGTTTCATTACGAGTTGCCCTAAGAGGTTCAGAAGAAAGTCAACGCTTGTCTGTGTGTTCCCGTGCATGTGTTTTCCAAGTATTTCTCTTTTATTTGCTGTAATTTAGAGTAAAATAAACCTTGGAGCAAACTGGTGAAAGCTTGGACAGCATATTTGAGTGCCTCTTGAGTTCCACAAAGTGCTATTGGGATCGAGAATTATGAAAAAAGACTGGTTTATGTCATTTGAAAAGAACAGGAAATTTCTGCACTAAATATGAAGTTAACAGCCTAAATTTTGAAGCCCAGATTTGAGGATGGGTGGGATTTAAACATACAGATTTAAACTGGATTATTCTGGTTAGCTTTTACACCTAGAATATTTGCATGACAGTGCTTACCTTTTGTTTAGAGGTTAAAATAAACTGCAAATAGATTATATTTTATAGAATATCAACACATTTAGAACAGAAAACCAAGCAAATTTTATTGGGTTAATTTTTAGAATAGAATCTGAAGTTTTGAAATACGCAATTTTCCAAGCCACCAGAAATATTCATCGTAGAGTACTTATAAGAGAGACTGATGTAACATTTGATTTTATGGAGATCTTCAAGAAACATTAATTTTGTGGATGATAGTTACTCTGATTTTTAAGTTTATGATAGGCACGACAATATTAGAAGAACCTTGCTTTGTGTGGAAGATCATAAAAGCTGAATTTTCATTTGGCTGAAGCTCATAGTACTGCACCTGCAAAAAAGAATATGAATCTGTGTTTGTTCTTGCAGACGAAGGGTGGTTAGGCAATTCAGCATCTGTTCATTAAATATGTGCTCTTGTGCTTGGAGACAAGTACAAAGCCAGGAGTTCTGCTTCATATGACTTGCTCTATTCTAGAAACCTCGTCTGTATTGCTCAGTCTTGCAACACTGGCTACAGTCTTTTGTGAATTGAGATTTTTGGAACGAATTTAGTAAGAATAAAAAGTCTCAGCATGTGAGACACATGATGAAAAGCCTTTGAGAAAAGTATGAACACAGTCAAAGTAATCCAAGAAGTCTTTTCAGTCAAGATACAACCTTTTGCTTACCAAGTTTTAATTTGTTACATTAACTATGAAATTAGCTAAAACTCAGATGATTGTGAGAAACAGAGATGAATATACTTGATTTTAAAGTGGATTGATTAATGCATTCCTTAAGATTGCAGAGAAACTCCTTGTCCAGGAAAAAAAAACAACTCGTTTTTCAGAAGATAAGCAATACAAAGAGGCTGCACTGCAGAAAAGCAAATGCTGGTATATGCTGGCAGAAGTAGAGGAAGCTTTCCCAGGACATGCAAACACAGTACAGTTGGAGGTGATGATAGGATTTGAATGTTTGTTTGTGTTTGGGAGTTCTTAACTTTAACACGAATGCATATTTCCTTAGGTGTCAGATTGTTTTCTTTCCACTGAAAAAAAGATTTTTATCCTGACCATACTAAATACAATGGCAGTAATTCACAAATTGAGTGCATTTAACAAGAATTTAAAGTATGAAATCTTAATATAAGCAGTGTTATAAATGTCCTAAAGGTCTATTAAACTTGTGTTTGTAAGGAGTAAGATTTCTTACCAATTTATCCCGATTTAAAAGACTAGAGAATGATCTGTGTAATCTTTGATTCAATGATATAAAATCTACAAAAGTCTTGCTAAGTGTGAAGGGCAGCTATGCAGTTTCATTGCTAATTAGTCAGACAGGACAGCCATAAAGCTGGTATTTACTGTAGTAAATATCACCAGGTTTTTGAAATACCAGAAGAGGCATAATTTGCTGCTATTCAGCTTCTTGTTTTGATCCCTATTGTAAAAATAGCTCATAATTTAATCTGATGTAAAAATAGAATCTTGGTGTTTGGATCAGTTGATTGGAGTTTCTTAACTTCCTATATATAAAAAACTGCCCTCAAGAAAGAGGAGAAAAATGCTGTACTTCAAATAAAATCAAAGGAAAGGTTTGTTGTGGAAAGATAGGCAAAGTCCTATCATTGCCTATATCCTTATCTTCAAATATTATCTTTTTTGACTAGTTACTACCATGCTTTGCTTCCTTTCTGCAGCAAGGGTCTCCCTGACTTCAACAGGTGACAGTCTTGCAAATTTCTTTGAATTACTGTCACCAGAAAAGGGTTCAAACTGGCTGGCTGGTGGTCTGAGGACTGAACAACAGCCCCCACCTTGGGTGATTTTCACTTTTGCCAAATATTCAAGGAAATAACCAGGTATAAGCTCAGCTCTAACAGGAACATTTGGTACAAGTATTCAAGTGTCTGCAATAGCATAAAAAGAGAGTGTGTCTTCACTAAGTCTTTGCTTTAGATCAGGAGTGTGGTTTTGAAGTGAATCTCTCATGTTCACCCTTACAGTGCAACGGCTCATGGCAGAGAAACCAATGCCAAAAAAGAAAAAAAAAAAAGAAAAAAAAAAAAAAGAAAACGTGCTCCAGAAGCACACTGGAAAAAATTACTCTTGTGTTTACGTTTGTATAACCATTTTGAGGCCAATGTGTGAACCCAAGGAGGGGCTGAGAACTTTTCAACTTGCTTGCTGATTCTGGGTTGCTTTGAAACGTGCTGAGTGGATAGTCCTGGAAGTCTGCCAAAGCTACAGACAAAGTTGCAACAAATGGCTCAGACTATTTTGCTGGAGAGATACATGTTTTTTTACTGGATAAACCAAGAGCATATTCAAAGAAAATAGCACAGAGACACTAAGCTCTGTTTTCGTGGAAAAGCTGGCAGCTTTTCAGGTAATTCAAAGGCTGAAAAAGTGGTGTGAACATTGAGTAACAAATATCTTCTGTTTATTTTCAGGGAAACTACTTTTGTAGATAGGATTTTATTAAGGAAATAATGAAACACTTTTAGCAGTACTTACTCCTGGTAGTAGTACTATTACTCCTTTGCCCACGTAACTATGAATATGGGTCAAAGAAACCTATGTTACCCCAGTCTGAATTGTTTCTCTGGGTAGATCCACACACAGCATGGCACCAGTCCCTTGTTGAGGAGATTCTGTCTTACAGAGGTAGCCCTATTTGCATCTGACTCTAACACCTCCAAACAATCCTTTCCTGACCTAAGTGTTTTGGCTCAGAAGGAAAAGAATAATTACAGAATCATTAAAAATAATTGGAAAACATTTGACTTTTCTTTTGCCTTTCCCCTTTTCATTTTTGTTCTAGTGTGCTAGAACAGCAGTTTTGAAAGCATAAGGCATCTTTGTGACTCAACTGTCAAATAATACGTCAGAGAAACCAAGTGTTGGGCAGCACTTCCTTACCTTTGCTCTACCTCACATGATCTTCCAAAACCCAGAGTGTGAACACTCAGATATGTAAGTAAAAGTTTGGACATCTCTTTTAGTGAGTGTTTCATGGGGACCTGAAGTCTGCTATACTTTGTTGCTTAATAGCTTGTTCTGAACTTTGGATGTGGGGACAGGCATGGGGCAGTACAGCTGTGTTAATGCACTCCAGTCCTATGGGCAGGCCCAAGGGCAGGGCACTGCCCAGGGCTTGGGAGAGAGCTGTGCTTTCTGTGCCCCCTGTGCTGAGTTGGCTCCTTGCAGTACTTTTATCCAGAGCCCACTGAGCCATGCTTCACAAACAAGAACTTCTCTGTGGTTCTTCTGCTATCTGTGCACCCAGGTCCCATGGGTAAATCTGGGTTCTGCTGAAATATCCTTTGTGAGAGAAAAGACCTCAAAGTTTTCCTCTTCACTGCTGCTAAAGAGTTAGTGATTTAACTGTTTATGGTGGCTGTCACATGTTGCCTTTTGGCTACTGACAATAGCATGAAGACATTATGATGCTGGTGGCTGACTTTTAGTATGTTGCTTTGAATTAACCTGCAACAGGAATAGAAAGAATCCACTACTGTAATTGCTTTGAAACACCACTTTGGATTTAGGACACTAAACATGCCAGTGGATTTCTTGAAGACACCGCTGTCATTAACAGAATTTATATGGAGCTTTCTCATTCTCTGTGCTTTCTGCACGTAATTACCTAATTTGTGTTGGAACCATTCATTAAAAAGAATAATGTCATATTTCTTTGATGCCTCTATAAATCCTGTATAATCTGTCAAGTAATAGGTCTTACCTTAGTTCCAAGAGTAGATTTCTTCTGTATTATTTTATTATAAAACTCTTACACAGCTTGATATCAAAATTAAATTAGTTATATGGTGTTACTGCTTCTTCTTTCCTGAAAGTCAATTGTGATCTGCCTCTTTCAGTTTTAAACATCTGTCTTGGAGAAAGTTAATTTCATTAAAACAGTTCTGATGCATCTTTTGGCTGATAAGTGATGAAATCACTCTGAATCTCAGGGGAGAAATAGTTATGATCAACCACAAACTAAACAAGTGTTCTGATAAATACCAGAGTTAAAAGGGGATATTTTAAAATACCTTACAAATCCTACTGTTCTTACAGATCCTCTCCTTGCTGCAGGATCCTTTGTAATTAGTTGTCCTCAGGAAGCTTTCAAAAATACTCTGTTTAAACTTTTATTGCCATTACTTCATTTCTTTGCTTTATTGGCACAACATCAACGTTGGTGAGTGGGTGCTACATATTCACTTTGAAAAGCCAGTGTAGCCACAAAATAAGAGGATGGCCTTTATTCTCAGAGAGTTCTTCCTAGATGTTATCTGTAGTGCCTCATGTGCAGACTTCAACTATTGGGAAACTGAATAGGTATTATTTGTGGTGTTATTTCTACTTAATTGCTGTTTCATGCTTGAATGTTTGTTTTTAGTATTAGCAAATGGATTTTAGTCACTGTACGGTCACTAGGGCTCTGGTCCTAAGAAACGTTGGACGTAGTGATCTTGGGAACAACTGTAAGAGAAATGAGGAAGATCTGCATATCAGCTGAATGTTGTCTATCAAAGCTTCCAGCTTTATGCGTAAGAATGTTTTCTCGTGGTTTCCAAAAACAAAGACAAGCTGCGTATGATTATAAGGAATATGAATTACAAGTAATATAAAGAGGAAAATACTCCTTAGTCATAGAGCTAAGCTCATGACATTTACCACAGAAAGCATGAAAAATGAAAACCAGATAGTAAATTATAACTGAAGAGATGAATCCCTGGCAGAACCTGATGGCCATGAGAAATAGCTTAGTTTCTGGTAGAAATGTTAACTACTCTTGTAAGCAATATTGCATATTTTAAGGTATTAATGAATCTTTCCAAAAGTCTTAAAGTAATTTGTCAGCTCTTTGTTCTCATTTCACAGAGCCACAGAACGCTGGGTTTATTATATATTCACCCATATAAGTCGATTGCATCAAAGCAACTTTTTTGTGCTATTCTTGCAGAACTGCTGGGAGCAGCCTCAGCTCCAAGTGCACTTCCTACCATTGTCATAAATCACTAGCTTCAGTTTTGCCTTACTAGGGAAATTCTTTTGTAAATCAGTCGCTGCACTAAAATCCGTTGCTTATGAAAGTAGAGTGAGAGCTGTACTCTGAGGTTTTTAGTTTCTCTGGAAGTCACACAGCATATTTAGTTTCTTCCTCTCCATCCAGTTTGTGTGATATTTGAGTTCTGGAATTATTGGTGCTTCAGTAGTAAGCTTGGAGCAGCCTAGTCTTGGTTAATTTTGTAACAAAATACTCTGATTATATTTTTTTAAACTCTTACCACTGCTTCTGTCTATTTTGAAATGTAGATTGTTTTGCCGTGAAATATCTTTTAATTACAAAGTTATGCAGATGTAATTTCAAGTTTAAAACTTCTGTTTCTGTGTTAGGTGACTTACTAAATTTGCCCATCACAGTTAAACCTAAGGTAACAAGGGATTTTGGCAGGTATTGTCACTGTACAAATGAAGTTTGTTATTTGTTCATTTAGTATTTGACTGTGTTTAGAGGGGGTTGTAGAAATTAGAAACATAAAACATCATTAATCACAGTTGATCCTATTTTTGCACCAATGCTCCTATAAGTCTAGCTATTTTTCCTGCTGTATTTCTTTTGAAATAAGCCTGAATCCTACAGAGTCCTCACTGCTATTTTAGTGAAATATGAAAAGTAGTACTGACGTGTTTTAAAGTTTTTCAATTATTAATAGATGTGATTGACATTGGGAATCTTCACTGATATGTTTTTAACTGTGACAATTTCTCTTCTTAGTTGTATCTTTGCATTTCCCAACACACATTTAACAAATATCATTTATTTAATTAATTATAATCCATTAATTAGCAGATACACAAAGTGCTGAACCGATGCAAATGAGGAAGCAATAGCATCCAGAATGACTTGAGTCAGAAAGATGGAAGATCTTGGAACATACTTTGTTCAGAATAAATTTTGATGGACATAAAAAGTGGCCTTTATAACAACTTGGTTTGTAATTCTTTTTGGATATATCACTGATCAGAGCGAGCAAATACTCCGTAGGACTTTATTCTGTTTTCACTGAGATAACAGCAATTCCTGTTGATCTCAAATCTTTCCCAATCTGTTTCCACAGTGCATTTAGGGATATTATTGTAGCCTAAGACAAGCTATTTTCCATAAAGAGGAATGTGTTTTAATCTGTGACTTCACACATGGAAGCACTTCTTGATGTATTTGTAGATTCATTGAGAGTAAGTACTAACTAAAAGAAAGAGGCAGATAGATTCAGGCCACTAAAATATAATTCCAAGAGCTTCAAACAGTTGAACTCTGTTCCTGACAGTGATTTCAGGAGCTGTCAGACTGCCTACTCTCTGTGGTGTACTAAGCAGTTTAAATCGTTGCACAGTATTTATTAAGAAGGCTCTCTTCACAGGGCAAAATAACACTTTCTGAGAACACTGTGAATCATACAATGTCTTGGCAGGCACTATTTTCAAAATGCGTATTTCAAACAGAACTAAAAAATAAAATGGTAACCTAAGGATCCTTGGTAACTTGAAAATGTCAGGTATAATTTCACATGTTTACAAATTCTGCATCTCTTTTCGTCAAGCATCAAAGCTTTGACACTAACAGAATAAACCCCACTGCCAGTGTAACTTACCAGTAACAAGTTTGGAAAAAAAGTGTGGATAGTAATAAATTTTAAAAACCTGTTTCTGCAGCTTCTGAGGATTCTGTAATTCCTCATTGTCCTCTCAGGCAGGAATGGAATGCATAATGAAAGGATATAGAAGACTTTTCCAGATCAGAGGTTATTAAAATGAGCCTTAAAGTTAATTATTTCATTCATTAGCACTGCTTCACATTTGTTGGAAAATGCTTCCAAAAAAAAAAACAAAACAAAACACCCTTTTGTGCTTTTGTGATTCTGCTGTGAACTCTAATGCTTCTCACTGAAATATAAATATGAAATGGTGCATCTAAGAAGAAGCATCTGATCCAAATCCTCCATGGAATTGAAATCATCAGACTGTGACCTGCTGCTTTATTATCTCAGAGGACAGCTAGTAAGGAAATGTCAGAGTAAGGGATGTGAAATGTAAAGCTTTCCTGGCAGAATAGGCCTGAGGCTTATTGATGAACTCTCTGCCTTCTTATTCAGGCTCTGGCTGAAATTTTCTATTCCTAAGAAAATACATATATTTCTAAAATACTTATTTAAAAATATTTATTCTCAAATTGAAGCATTTCCTTCCCAGTTTTGCACTGCTCCCTCTCATAGAAAATCAATTGGTCAGGCAAGTACTTTTCCTTAGAGCCAGATAAAATATTAATCAGGGGGAAAACATATTTCTGTGAACTCAGCTGGGTCACATGGGCTCATTTTGTGCCAGGCCTGTATAGCGCAATACTTTGCCTTATGCTTGATTTTATCACAAAGGTTTGCCAAAAAATATTCACTTCCAGTTTTTCTCTCCTGCTTCAAATGAAAAAAAAAAAAAAAAAAAAAAAAAAAAAAAAAAAAAAAACCCATTCAGGGGGGGGGAAGANAAAAAAAAAGCCTTCATGAGGTGGGTGAAATGGGCAAAGTTTTTTAAACCACTTCTTCCTAGTTATTTTAATGGAAATCCCTCTAGTAGACAGTAAGGAGAAGCTAGGTTCTTTCATATGCCTCTTTCCTAGATCAGTGCCCCATATATGGTGTAAATTAATACTTCATTTCTTCATCCTATAGACCAAATATGAACAGTGATGCCTCAAGTCTTTTTTGATAGTACTACTGTTTCACAGCAGAGATTTTCTTATCTTTAAATTTCAGAAGAGGAGCACCAAATATCACTTGAGGGAACAGTGTAGTTTTGATGAAACTCCTCTAACATGTTAATTTTGGAGGTTAAGGCATCTTGCTTCTTACCTCCTGTGCCTGGGGGTTTGGAAATACATCTCTGTGACACCTGTTACACTGCAGTCACTGGCTCACTTTGTACTGTCTCATAGGTGCCAGTGAGCTGGCCTAAAGCTTTATTCAAGGCTGCAGTTGGAGACTAAATATTGTGTACTTGTCTGTTATCTGTCTCAATAGTTTCTGTAGTGATGAGACTTCAAGAAATTTAGTACTCAGGGAGGTCACCTGTGCCTGCCCTGCTGCTCAGAATACGTCTGCACTTGAATTTACTGTGATGCAGTCTCATGGTGACTTTTGCATTATTGATATTAGCAGAAGTAAACCAAACATTTTACTACTCTGAAGTTGAATGAACGAATAAGGCATTAATCACCTGTTAATCACAGGTTAACATCCAAGAGTACAACTACCCCTTGAGAACCTGTTGTTGAGCAGTTCCGGTTGGGAATTCAGCAGGATTTCTAGAATTATTTTTTTTTCTGCCAAAATCAAACGTACACAGAGCATCACCTCTCTCAAGACATTACACTGCTGATACTTTTGGATCCAGCAAATGTGAAAAGTATGGTGAAATAACACTCAGCAGCACTTCTGTACCTTCCTGCCTTTTGGAATTCCTCTGTCTCACTCAGACAGGATTGATTGCTCCAGATAGGGAAAACGATTACAATCAGAAAAGGATCAGATATAGGAGTATTTTTCTGTGCCCCAAAACCTTATGGATTTTGGCTTGAATATTTATTCTTAGCCCTCTTGGCTTCTTACTTTTCCCTGTGAAGTTGAATTTGCAGTTGTTAAGTCTTTGAGATCTAAACAAAGACCTAAAGTTTTGACAAACTTAGTATCTCATTTAGCAGTTGCAATCTTGAGAGGTACAAAGTATTAAGGATTTATCTTTCAGGCCACAGCTCTATAATACCCTGACCATAGGGTTCAACAACTAATAAAAATAAAAAAAAATAATTTGCTGTAATTTGATTCTTTCTGAATCTGATTTCTGACAAGATGTTATGTTGTTAGTGCTCTGTTTGGACAATTTTCTGTTACATCAGTTTGACTTGGATTTGAACTCAGTTCCAGAGGTGAATATTCAGTGCTGCAAAGTGAGTGCTCCACCCAATGCACTGATTATTCAGGTTCAAGAGATTTCTTTTCCAAATTTTCCACCCAATGTGTAGGGACAAGAGCACTGGGGATGACACAACTACTTTCTGTATTTGTGGGAACTGTTGCTATGAGCAGATCTTAATCCCATATGTAATGCTTCATTTTCAGAAAACAAAACAACTAACAACTCCCCACACACTACCCAAATAACAAAGAATTATTTATGACTGTTTTTAAATCATTGAGTTTGTTCAGAGCATTTGATTGCTTGATAACCTCAAAGCAACTTGAAGATGTTACCTTATTTGATAATCTGGGCAAATGCTTGTCTCAGACTGAGCCCTCACAGTAAAATAAGTTTGATCTATAAACTCACATAATTCCTACTTTAACTGATGGATTTAGTAGCCACAGTAAGAGAAATTTCCTTTTCCTCTTTAGTACTTACTTCTCAGACCATGGTTGTGAAGCTGTGCCATTGTCAAAACTTTGAACTTAGCGGAGCAAAATGCTGACTTACAGGCATCTTAAACCTAAATTTGTGCCAAGTGCAGGTGGATTTGACTGAGTGAAGCAAAATCTTGAATCTGTGGATTATGCAGCCTTGGAGATGAGCAAAACCCAGCCAGACAAGGGCCTGGACAATCTACTCTGTTGGTGCTGCTTTTACAGGACAATGCAACTGAACGATCTTCAGAAGTTCCCTCCAATCTCAACTATTCTGTGCATCTGTGATTTTTTTTTTCTGTATAATTGAATTATTATTTTTTCCCTCCACAGGAATATGTGAAATTACACATGTGATCCTTGCACTGTGCATCTGATGTTATGCATAAAAGAAATGTGATGAAGATGGAGAAGTAAGTAAAAAGATCATTAGTAAAACATGGTCACATTTTACTGTCTGACTTCTTTACCTTCACAGGGTTTCAATTTCCAAGATTTTTAAGATGATGTTATCCTCTCAGAGGGCCTTAATACAGACTTACTTGCATGAAGCCCACACCACCTGTTTTCATACACCTTATTTTAACATTCTCAGCCTTAAACCTAAAATACTGCTCTAAATAATTAGCATAATTAGTGACTTACCATTGGACAAAAACGCCACACTTAGGAGAGCCTGTAGAAATTACCTTGGAAATTGCAATAATGGACGTGTCTTTCAGTAATGCTTTGGAAAGCAGGAGTGTGCTAATAGAGGGTGTTATTTGCTAATTGTAATAATTGCTGTAATTTTGTTCATTATTTAATACTAAATCCAGGTGGAGTAGAATGAAAATGGTTGATGCATGTAATTTATGGAATAGAACCTAAGCATGTAAGTTGTCTGAATACAATGTTTTTAATGTGAGATCTTGATATTAGTCTTTTTTTAAATAAGGATTCTGTTATTACAATTTTGACAAGTTACCTTGTGAGTTGGATGTCTCAGTGGAAACTCTGTGACCTGCATAAACATTATTAAAAGAGGGACATGACAGATTCTCGCTAGTCACTAATCACAGTCATTTTAATATTCCTTCCCAGTGTAAGTCTTTGGGCACATTAGTGTAATTTTAATCTTGGTATATTCTTCACACTTCTTTTTGCATGTATTTTAAATGGTCTCTTTAGCTGAAGTTTACTTTAGCACTGCGTCGCTTAAATGGCCATTAAAAGTAAAAGCTGCACTGTATCTGGTAAATTTAGGTAAAGAGGATGATAGTGTTTTTTTTCTTTCAAGAATTTCAAAAAGTTACAATTTTAAACAGTTTCTCATATTGGATTCCAGTATTTTGAAAATAAGTATATTTTAAAAAAAAATGGAATAATTATTTTTTTTAAAACAATAATTGCCTGACTTTAGTTTCAGCTAAGTATTAATTTTCATCTTTCTACATCTAGAAGTGTCTCTGAAATAAGTAACTTAGTTAATGGTGTTTTGTTTTTTTAATTTTACTTTTCTGCAAGTCCCCCATTCCAAACTCTTCTTTTCAGTATCAGACAGTGGGCAAAATGGGAGCAATGCCAGAAATCATGAGGTAAGAGAAACAGATTATTCAGAAGTATTTTGAATTTATTTTTTATCCTGGACTTTCAGGATTAATGTTTAATGTAACCATCTTGCTTCTGGATCTTGTATGAGTTTCTCAGTTGAGCTTTGCACAGATAAAGCCTGAGGTTTTGCACTGATTCTTATACAAAGATGGAGTTTCTGAGCTAAGCTTAAATTTCTACAACCATGGACTGGCTGGTATGGAATAGGGCTTAAAAATGTCTCTTCTAATTGGAATGACAAAAGTGTAAGGAGTTGAAATACAGAAGTTAGGAAGAGGTGCCTTTCTTCTCTTTTTCAGTGGTTTCTGAAATGTCTGGTATACTTCTGTTAGGATAACTTATTAACTGTGAAACGTGGAGATCTATTTAAATAACATTACTACAGAATTTTCAGCCTGTTGCAACAGATTAAGCTCAGACCTTTGCCCAAGAAGTTCTGCCAGAGAGTGCCCGAGGCTTTGCTCAGGGAAATGTTGGCTGATGCCAGCAACAGCAGAGTGGTAGGAGGCAAAACTTAAAGAGAGTGGGGAAAAGGCAAGCTATTCCTGCAAAAGCTCTAACAATAACATCTTACAAATCACACTCCCCCACCAGAGCTTGGAGCTCTGAGTGCATCTTCTTGATATCCTTACCCCAAATGAGTATAATGAGGCAAATGAGGATACTTGGAGGGAAGGAGTTACAGGGAAATAGCCAGCTAGGGTGGGCTCCTCTAGGTTTGATACCAACTGCTGAAACCTGACAAAAACTGTGAAAGAACAATTAACAGACAGTTGGTTTCTTTCCATTCCACAACTGCAAAGAAAAGTGGCAGCTTGAGGCTTCACTTTGCTAGCCTGGTGTTGCTTAAGATAGCAAGACTTTTTGCTGGTTTCTAGATAAGTCAGTTTTCAAATGCACTTAATGCTTTCCCTTTCTCTAGTATGTTAGAAAATGTGGACAATCAAGGAAGGAATGAATTGTGCAATGTATCTAGTATATCCACTAAGAGTGGAAATATGCTTTGAGGAGTATAAACCACCTAAATTTCAAAGGGAAACTAGCAGTTAAAAGTGGTCAGTTGGACCAAGATGGGGTGTGTGAGAGAGAGGAAACAGTTCTTTTGATCAGATTTCTCTGCATCTTTTAATTATGCAGGCCTAACTAATATAGTATCCAGATATTTTCCAAGTATAACTGAATGATTTAATCTCTACATTTTGTTAATCATGTTTTATCATTTATTTGTTGTGTATGAAGTCATTGTCACTTATGCTGGTGCTCAAGACTCTCATAGTTAATTCCAGAAGTGATCTTTGAATAACTTCTGATCTTGAACTGCAGTAAAATCCTTAGATGCAGGTGATGCTCTGGTCACTGATGTGACTCATGGAGCTGAGTTCTCTGATTCATATCAACATTCCTGATGGTGATTGCTCGTGGTGGGATGGATTGCCTTTACTCTGCTGCCTGATAAGGGAGCATATGAGGTTTAAGCACCTTAGTTAGATGAGGCATGGCTGATTTGTTGATGCTGTGGCATGACTCTTCAAACCTGTGTCAAAACTTAAACCTCAGATATAGGTATTTTATAAACAATCTCAAGCTTTCTGTTTTCTGCTTCCATGTAAGTTGTTCAAATGAAAGCGAATATCCCTATACACACATCCAAAAT
Organism: Rhadina sibilatrix; assembly: GCA_013400275.1. NCBI lineage: Eukaryota > Metazoa > Chordata > Aves > Passeriformes > Phylloscopidae > Rhadina > Rhadina sibilatrix. The sequence goes on from VWYO01014950.1 coordinate 94,378, forward strand.
ATTACATTCAATTCTCCCAACATCCTGTTTTTGATAGCACCAGAAGTTTTGTTCTTGATGTAGATGGATAAGTTTCCTGCATAAAGACAGCCTCCATGAATAGAATATTTTTATTACCTGTCTTGTTTGCTTTGTAGTGGACCATGAGACCAGTGGGTCTATACCTTGGGTTGTGCTAATTTGATAGTACAAAATAGTTTACTAGGTTACTGGGCAATAGGAATATCTGAAAAAGTAGCTTCAAAAAGTGCTTTGTTATACAGAGAGTTGATAATTTATGCATAGTTCTATGTATTGGTTTCTGCTTTGAGTCTTTTAAGTTATTTGTACAGTTACCTCTTAGCTTGCAAAATCAGTCACTGTTACTAAGAAACAAAATCAGCCACTCTTACTAAGAACCAAACTTGAATCCTTCAGATATTTAAAAGTGAACACACTAAGCCAGAGGCAGAAAGTTGTGGGTTGTTTGCTGTTAGTTTGCTGTTAGTCAGAAGTGTTGTGATTATATAAATAAAAGTTGGCTATCAGCTACTAAACTGAGTTCTGAATCTCTGATCCATGAGCCTCTTCTACTCAGGACACTTGAGTTTAAAAATAATTTAAGAGAATTACTAAATGCTTCTTACTGCTGTAATTGCTTGGCATTGCTTTTGAGTTTTGGATGGCTGGCTGTCCTTGGGTACAATGACCTTTGCTTATTGGTGAACAGGGATGGACAACAGAGCTTTCCATGGACTTTTAAAGAACATTTTAAAATCAGATCAAAAGTTAATGACTTATAAAGCTAAGTCATACATGAGTGATATTCACAATGGAGAAGAATCAGGGGAGTTATTTACATTTTTGAACCTGTAAGTCCTTACCTTGTATTGATTATTTACATAAAAAGCTAAGAAATTCCTACAGCTGAACTGAACAATAAGGAACTTATGTCTTATTCTTCAGCTCAGCGATCAGTTTGTGGTGAAATTAAAAATTTTCTTTGAACAGCACCTGAGTTTTACCAGTATCTACAGAAAACTTATTTTGTTCTCCATACTGTATGGAAATGTTTTTTTTTGTTTTAATTTATTGAATAATAAATATTCTTACACTGTAATTATACTTATTCCTTCAGCATGAGAAAACCTTGCTATGGAGAAGAAAGCTTGTTTCATTGTCTGCCTGACATGCACCAAAGGAAAAATAAAATCAAAAGTTAGGTATGCTCTGAAATATTTCTATCAGTGTGACCTAGACCACTGTCATATCACAGGTCTTCTTTAGGTTAATGCTTCATCTAGAATGCATTTTTTACAAAAATTAATCTTAATATCCTAGATATAACCCAGGCTGAATATATACATAGAGAGAACTGAATATATACATAGAGAGAGTACTCTTTAAGTGTAGGGTATTTATATGTGTGGAATACATCAGTTTTGAAGATTTTTTTTTAAAAAAAGTACATCCAGAAAGTAATAAGAGTAAAATCAGATTACAAAGGTACATGAGTTGTCCTCCCCAATAATACGTAAAATCTCATCAGTAAATGTGGTTATTTATGTCTGATTATAACATGGGAAATTCAAGGTCACGTCAAGCTTAGTGCTAAAAATGGGAACGTAACAGGAACCATTTACCTCATGTTTTTTTGTTTAGTTTGGGAGATTTTTTTCCCAACATGGAGCTTTTTAGAAAAATATATTTTCAAATATACTGGTATGCAAGTCAGGGTCATTTTAAGGTCATAAATGAAGATAAATGAAATGAAAATATATCATTATAGCAGGCATCTCAAATATAAAGGTTAGTCTCACTAGAATAGTTATACTTGTGTCTGGAAGTTCTAGTTTAAAAAGAACCAAAGGGAAACTGGGAAAAGTAATTTAAAAAAGAGGTTATTAGCATCTTTAGGACTCAGTAAAACATAAAAGTCTCCACTGTTCTGGATTTGATATCTGAGGGCCCTTACTTTAGAATTACAGAGTGGTTGAGGTTGCAAGGGACCTGTTGAGATTACCTAGTTAAGTGTCCCCATTTATGATGCAAAGATGATTTTTTGCCTTTTCTTTTATATACTTTTTATATAACTGTCATGTATCCTCAATATTCTTAGCATGCATACTTGTAATTCCTTAAGTCTGATAACAGCATAGCCCGAGAATTCTGTTAGGCCAGGAGACCAAACATCCTAAAGGCCTTGTAGTAGGATGCTGGAACACCCTACACTGCCTTGGAAACCAAGGTCCTCTTTAGAACATACACTGTAAACTAGAGATTTAACCCATCCAGGGGGAATTCCTCAGATGGGGAAATATCCCACCATTCATCCAGGCCTGCCATTGGGCCGTCCTTGTTAGATATGCTAATTTGTTAGAGCTATCAATTTTGTGTATGCCATCTATCACGTGTGCGCGTTGCGACGCATACCGCCTTGGCAAAGTGGTGCACCAGTGAGGATCCTCATTAAAATACCAAGGTAAAATCCCTTATCCCTTAATTGTGTCTGGCTCTCAGTTTTTTAAGATCAGTGAAAGACATCACTCAGAGCAGCATCAATTAGAGTAGATTATGCAGGGCCAACTCCACTTTGTGTCCAAGGATGGAGACTGGAAACACTCTGAGCAAGCAGCCTGTTCCAGCGTTCAGGTGGCTGCAAAGAAGCAACTAAACCTAAATGAAATACTGCAAGCTGCTCTATCATGTGTGAATCTCTTGACAAATCATATGGATCCTTTACCTCTCAGCATGTATTTATAGCAAAGCTCTTTTAGTTTTGCAGTTGAACAGTACAGTGTAGATCAAACTGTGTATGGCAAATATATGCAACCAGTAGATTGGCTTAAGTTAAATGGTTTTACAAGCAGCCATTTGTACCACGTGCATCAATGGTAAGTTCAGTATTTAAGTATTGTTTGAATAATATTTCTGGTGTTTTTTAATTTTCTTCCTTGCTCCAGCTTGGCCTTGCTTTATGAGTTACAGGAAGCTGAATTTAATTTCCCAAAAGCACCCAATTTTGCTGTTTATTTGTAGTTTGTCATTATCTGAACTTTCCAAGTATCTTGAGATTACATAAGTTGTTCTATAAACATGAGAAGGGCTTTTGTTAAGCTTTAATACTTTCAGCCTGATCCGATAGGACATTAGAAGTCCGTGATGTGTGAATGCTGCAGGGCTCACTTGTGTGGCCTCACACAGAAGGAAGGTTGGACCGTCCCAGAGCAGGGCCTTGGCCTGGGACAGCTTTGTGTGGCTCTGTTCAAGAAGAGGTTGAGCAATCTCCGTGTTGGTAAAAGCACAGCACTGAGTTGTTGCTGTGCATTTGAGCTCACTTGGCACAACCTGAGGGAAAACAGGTAGCAGTGAAGAAAAGCCACTTCCCCACCCTGTGGGACTGGCAAACAGCAGAAAAATCATGGCAGAGCAAGGGGGCTGTGATTTGATAAAGGGCCCCGCCACCTCCTACTCGCTCTCCTCTCATTCCTCCCTTCTCCTTCAGCAGAAAAATGGGAAGTGTGTAGAGCTTTGTGTCAGTTCTGGGGAGCAACTCACCCTTTGTTGTCAGTCCTGTGATAAAACACTTTAGGGATGGGCTTAAGAAGATATTATTGCTCCAAAGTCAGTGCAGATCTGAAGGCACTGAATCTTTTCTATTGTTGGCTCTTTGGTCTGGCTAAAAGTGCAACGGAAAAAAATGGAAACCAAACCAAATACTGTTTTGATTTTACAATGGAAGGGATACACAACTTCAGTGTTTGTGTTACACATGCAAAAACTACACAGGGATATTAAAAATAAATAAATAAAGAGAGCAACTTCATGATTTAATTCAAGTGCGTTTTTAACAGCATGTGCTTTTTGGTCAGCACACTCTGGTTTAGATAAACACTGTGTTGGCAAATGGTGAGTGACAAGGAGTGGCCAGTTAGCATTTAGCATGTAATCACTGAATGAGTCATGAAACCAATATTATAATTATGCCACTATGAGATCAGGTTTGCAAAGCCCCACATTTGCAAATATACAAAGCAATGACTGAGAAGGTTCGTTGTTTGTTTGGTTTGGTTTTTTTCAAGGTAAACGATTTTGAAAATGGCACCTTCAAAATAATTTAGCCACAGCAAATTGGGAGATAAAATTGAAGTGCCTTCCTTCTAGCTGCAGGTGATAGAGGTGCTAACTTAGTTTTGTGAACGTTATGTGAAACAATGAAAAATACCTGTTGTATTCTGTGGTTACAAACATGTTGCTAAGGTTGCAAGGTCAGGCTAGGATTTTCCAGCAGTTTGTGCCATCCTGGTAGAGGAGAAATTCCAGAAACCTCATATATGAGTAACTGGTCTCTTCTTTCCCTGAGGAAAAATCCCTTAATGGTAGTAGGCAATAAGGCTCATGATGTGGTTGTGTATATGGTGTTAGCCTGCAGTATATAATTGCATATGAGAAGGACAAAAGGGTGTATTTAAAGCACTAGTGAGCAGAAGAAGGGACAGTCCCTCAGGACTGTGAGGCCTCAATGGCCTCTCTGTTATGATGGTTCAAGAACACTGGATCAGGATCTCACCCTTAGCATTGCAGTTTGATAAGCACAGATCACCATACTGTGTGTAATGCCCCAAGAAGGGTCCCAGTAGAATAACTGATTCTGTCTCCAGATTGATCAATAATATAAAATCCTGAATATTTGGAAAGAGGTGTTTGCTGTTCTGACCTGAAACTTTATTTTCAGGTCTCTGTATATTTAGGAGAGCTTTTGACATGTATTTTGATTTTACTTTAAATGGAATCTGCCTGTTCAGAAACCAGCTCTGGTTAAATTTGTGGGAATTCTACAGATGAAAATAGAAGGAAAAAGTAAAAGTCTCCTTATTTGACCTTATTATTATCCATATTTAAAAAAAACAAACCTTATAGTGGTGGCATGGATTTAAAACCTTCACCCCACTAACATTTCAGTTTAATTTATTATATGCAAGCAAACCTATGAATTTCTAAAATATGCCCATTCTGGTGTGCTAGTAATTGCCAATGCACACTTTCAATATTTAGTGATCCCAATGTGTAAAAAAAAAAAAAAGTTGGAGCTTTTAAAAAAGCTTTGAAAATCCATTTACAGATAATTTTAATTTGGGAGGGCTTCTCTGTGCCTGTCTCTTATCCCTGAAGGATATAAGTCAGATGGAGTATAGCTAAATAGCAAGCACAAACGTTAGATGAGAAATCAAAATTAGGTATTCAGATTTAATCCTTTTTTTTTATGTTTGGTTTGAATGAAAGTTGTGTCTGTTTACAAAGAAGCAATTAGTTCTAGATAACTACTTATTCCCCTCATCAAATCATATTTGTCAAAACAGAATAATTTACATAGTAATTAATTTTGATACTGCTTATAGAGGGCTGTTATTTTGGTTGAGAAATAGGCCCCTGGAGCAGATGTGCTCTTGCTGAGAAAAAAGCCTCCTTTTGGAACCACAGCTAAGGCACACGTGGAAAAAATAATGTAGAAAAGACTCACAAAACAATTGTTATTTAATAAATTCTTTGACTAATTTGTTTTGAAATATATGAAGAGCAAATTGACCAGCTGCATCTCTCCTTGTTTAATCAAGGGTTTCATGGCCTCTTGGCTGACAGGTGCCTATTTTTTCTTTATCTTAATTCAAAAAAAGCCCAAAAACCTCATACCAAGCAACAACTTACTGTTAGAAAAGTGACTTATATGCTTGGAGAAGTGTCTGCAGCACATTATTTGTAGCTTGTGGTTGTATTTCATGACTGATGATTAATTACATAGACAAGGGGTTATCAAAGAAAGCAGTAAATCAAGTGGCAGTTGTTTTTGTTTCTTTTCCAAAAATTACATAAATTACATATCACTGGAAATGCTGGCATAGTTACACACTGGTTGCAAGCAAAACCTCAGTTACTGAACACAGTTTTTGAAAATTATAATCCCAAGAGCTGCCATTATCTCTGGCATTTGGAATAAGTACATCAGCTCTTGTAGTGGTGAAATTTTAAAAAGTTTTAAACCAGGAGGAGTTCATCAAGGAAGGTATTCAGAAGCAGACTGTAGAATCACACCAGTCTGAGGCAAGCCATTATTCAAGGAATAGTTGATAGGTAAAAATGAATTAATGTGGTCAAAAATAACAAGCTTCTAGTGATTCTTGCAAGAAGGCTTTACAATATGTGTCTCCCTGCAGTTTCTGGGGAAGCATGAACTGTGGAAGAGGTGCTCTAGTGAATAGGAGACAGAGTGAAAAGGCTTCTGCAGCATCAGTGCCTCAGTAATCCAGCCTACTTTGTTCTTTTGGACTGGGCTCTTTTTCACATATGCTAGAAGCCAGCAGCCATGAAAGCAACTTGACTCTTTTGCTTGCCTCTTTGGTCAACTGATTCCCTTTGTTACACCGTGAGGAAGTGCCTCACAGTCCCACATTTTCTGATGACAATTAACCCCATCCTGTGATCCAGCAAGAGGCAGAAAGCAAGTTTGTTTCCTGGTTTGTGACTGATTTTTATTCTGCTGCCTGGCCCTGTCCTTGCTCAGAGTGGAGAGCTTGGCTTTCCAGCATGTCAGCTGATTTATGCCATGTGTTTGAAGTTTGGAAATTACAGCTGTCATTCTTTGCTGCCTGATTTTTACTTTCCAGGAATGTTCTTTCAGGGAAAGAAGCTATTATTTCTTGTGCGTTTCCCATCTTAGTTTGAAATAATAAGGACATCAGAATACGAACAGTAGAGACTTTTGTCTGGTTCAATACATCCTTTATATAGACATGTCATGACAGTCTGAAATTTCCTCTTCCAGTTTATGAAATTTCTCTTTTGTTCCTAAGGAATATTAGGGCTCCTCCTTTCCCTATAATAATAAAAATAAAAAAAAATTACTCTGCTGTCGAAATATTTTGAGATGTTCTAGTCGTGAAACGATCCAGAGAACATAAAGGCAGTCATTTATTTGGCTGGGAAGGCAAAGAAAAATAAATAAAATGACTGTAGCAACAAACAAAAACATATGAGCAAGCCTTTCCCAAGCTAATTCCCAGTTCACAATCCTCTCTGTGAAAGGAGAGGCTCCTTTGCTGAAACAGAAATACCAGGCTGAGCAGCCTCACATGCAGCCTAATAATTTATGAATATTTACACTTTACACTATGCCTTTACACTTTAAGTAAACATTTACAAGAAGTCTTCTTAAAATTCATACTGAGACTTAGAAATAATTAAGAAATAAAATAATTTATTTAGCTCTTTTCCTAACATGTTTTTTATCATATTATAAACTTTCTAAAGTTTTTTCTTGTCTGGATTTTAGTTTTGCTGTTGTTCTAGCATGTTTTAAATAATTTTGAAGTGTAGAATACTGTCAGGTTGATTGTTTTTCAAAAGATATTTTAGACTTGAGTATAAAATGATAATAATGGATCACATGGAACTAAGCAAACCACAGAACTCATCTCAGAATGTTTTTATCCAAGCTACAGCAGAAGACAATTATTGGGATGTGAACATAATCTAGAATTTAGTGGAATATTCAGTTGAACCACCTTCCTCATTAACTTTGAAATATCCAAACAGCTTTTTTTCAGTCACTTGCTTTTAGAGGTGAAGAGGCAAATACATTAGTGTTTTTCAAATCAATGGTCATGAATGTTTGCTCTGCATGTAAATGAATGAGCTATTTTGCTTTAAAGCCTTTAAAAAATACCTAATCCTGGGAAGTTGGAGCCTGTAATTTTCTGTGTACCAGCTTTAATAATGATTAATGAATTCTGGCTGTGGTGAAGCAGCTTGTCTTGTGTAAGCAAGATATCTTAATATAAACAGCTCACTTTTCTCATTAAAGTAATTACTGAATCAAAGCCAAGGCAATTGTTTCAAATATGTTGCAGTTCTGCTCTGGAGGGCTGCTCAGAATCACTGCAGCAGAGCACTGAAATATACTTAGCAATGAATTCTCAAAAAAAAATCTGGAGCCTTCTTGGAAAATCCTTATAGGCATAAGGACATTTGGACAGAAGTTCTGTGTTTGCAAGTTCCCTTCTTCCTTAGCCAGTCACCTTTGGTTTCTTGAGGCAGAGATCCTGGAGGGCTGTGCAGTGAGAAAGCTTCCTGCTGCCTACTGCAGATAATAATTCTGTCTCTTTGGATGAGATACAGAGCAAACTGCAACAGTTCAGGTAAAATTTACCTCAGGTTTTGAATGCAGACAGTTTGGCAGGAGAACATCACTGTCAGGGATGGAAAGCAATTGGCTGTTGTTCCTCTTCAAAACCAGCCAGGTAATAGGCACAGGATCCCAGCAAAGGGGTATCTTTAAAATGAAGGGAAGAGAAGGCTGAGGACACAGATGGGCTATTCTTTTTCACTGCTCTGTTTAATTTGTACAGCCATGGAAAACTATGCCTCTCCATACAAAAAACAAAACAACTTGCTCCCTGACAACAGAAATCAGCCTCTCCCACAGCACACAGCTAGTTCAAAAACTGACACCCAAAGCCAGCACATGCCATTAACTCATACATTTTCAGATTTATAAGCAATATTGGAAGAGATAATGAATCTTAAAACAAGTCTTATATCGAAAAAGCAAGAATGTTCACAAGCAAGGAGGATTTAGTCTTTGAAATACCCAAATGTTTTCTGACATCCATTACACTTTTTTTGATAGCAGCAGTCTAGAAACACTTCTTTTCAGTTGCACACAGGCAGGCTTATGTAGATTGTACTTTTTATGACATAACTGGAATAAGAAATGATCTTGAAGACCTTTGCCATAATTTGAATATCATACATGCTTACTGCTGACAGCCCAGTGAAAGCAATAGTAACTATCCTGGGTTTCAATATGCAAGTAATAACATCAGGGATTGTCTGGAACACAGGAGGGTAAAGACACTAAAATAAGAGATAAATGTAGCAAAACATGACATCTGGTACCTGACAAGGGAAAAATTAATAGCAAAATTAAATGCAAATTAGGAACAGCAAGGAACAATGAAATAGCTTATGATACAAGTAATGATTTCTCCATTCACTTGTCTCTGCAGTTCAAGATTTGATGGGATTTTTTTTTCTGTTGGAACTCACTTTTTCTTGTTACTAAAGTAAAACTACAGGTATTCAGCCATGGAAATGTGTTACTGATCAGTTTGCCTTCAATGCTAGCACACAGAGAATAGCAAATGTATATCTGGATCTTGTATGTCTCTGTGCCTGTGCATCCTCATGCAGGGTGGATGGCAGGTCTTAATTAACCTGCATAGCTTCAGTAAGCTGGCTTCATCACCTCTTAATTTAATTAAATCTGAGATCTCTTCACAACATTTGGAGAAGTCTGAAGAAACATTACTTCTTCCCAACTCAGATTCAGTCAGATTTCTCCTAGGACAGAGTGACCGTGTGAATGATACCAAAAGTGACGAATGAGAACAGCGTGCTTGAAATGTCATTGCATGTTTAAGGAGAACTGAAGCGTGAAAGTCAGCACAGGAGTGGGTGCTCTAATGCACCTGCACAGCCCTGCCAGGGTAGAGATGGGTGTCATGTTGTTTTGTGAGGCTTCAGAGACTGCAGCGCTGTATTGGCAGTGCTAAAGCACTTGGGAAAAGCCATATCTGCTGGCCTGGTTCAAATAGGTCATTATTATCCATGAACAAATATGTAGCTGACAATTTGTGATTGCTAAGCTTCCTTTTAGTTATGCTTTTGGCCTGCATCCTAAAGACACTACTTTACCAGTGCAGAAATGGAATCTTGGGGATTGTTTTAAGTGCTGAAGACTCCCTCCCTTAACTTACTTCCTCCTTTATCAGAGCCACAGCTGATTAGATAGGAAAGCATGCTGGCTGGCGCCTTCCCATCCCGTTTGTTTTTGTACCTCACTGCTCTGTGGTGCTGGGTCATGTTCCTATTCATTTTTCATGACCTTACCTCATTACACCCTTTCCAATTGCAGCTTGTTTCTCTGACCTTGAAGTCCTACAGGCCGATCCAAAAGATCTGGGACTGTGTTTTTAAGTTACCTTCTGGAAAGGCTGGGAACATGAGGACATTTTTCAGCAAAGAAGTTTGTGTGGATGTGTACACTTGTGGGTTTTTTTACTATTTTATCATGTAATGTTTGGCTCAGTGCTGTAGACTGGTTTTTCAGCCCATTAGCACCTTTATGAATTCTGGTGCTGAATGATTCTTGTTTACAAACATATTTGGTATACATTTGTAAAAAAAAGTGGATAATCAACTAATATTGTGGGAATATCTGTCTTTATTTCACAGGTTTTCAGTCTCACTGCTTTGCTGCTTATTTCCATATTGACTTTGTGTGTTTCCGGCCATCTAAAAATCATTCAATTATAGTGGCTTAGAACTCATACCTGTTTATTGCAGCCACAAGAGATGATGTGTTGAACTTATGCTATGGGCAATTAACTGAATTGAAAATATACATATATGCATTTTGATGTGCTTTACCACATTTAGATGCCTTTGAATAGATATTTCATTTTGATTGTTGGGTTTGTTTAATGTTTGATTCACAGGTTTCCTATGCAAACTTTCAGTGGCTACTCAAGTAGTTGAACAACTGTTGTGATCCCTTATTGTTGACAAAATTGATTATTATATATTTAATGTTGGCACCTAGTGTGGGATACGTTTAGGTGTGTGCTTCTGGCATGCACTAGGTCCTGACAGCTCTCTCTAAAGCTGGGAAAGGAAAAACAATATCTGGATTCATCCACATGCCTACACTAGGACATGAGTTGGTTTAACACAGGAATTTAAATTTGTCAGTTGATGTATTTTATTATAAAATACTGAACTAGGTGCAAAGGCAGATGCCACCTTGATGTAAATGGAAGGATTTCTGGAGCTAAATGTACTCTTTTTTTGGTATCCATGCTTCAGAGATGAGTTGCACTTGTTTGTATCTCACCAATGGTGTCTCCTTTCCCTATATTCTCTTGATTGCCTTGCTAATCTTCAGAAGGAAAGTGTCCAAGATGTTTCATCCCCTTTTCCTGCAGTTTCAGTTCTTTGGAGCCATTGGCTGCTGCAGTAAATCAGAGTAGTCTTGGGTTGAAGTAGAAGGACAGTGGTCATGTGAAATAGGCATGCAGGCATTTGTTTTATTCTGTGTGTGGCTCCACTTTCTAGTCATAATGACAATACTTTGAATCATAATGACATGAGTTGTAGAGTACCTGATAGTAAAAATGATTTGAATAAAACCTTGCTGCGCAGTGTGCATAAACAACAAACAAACAAACAAACAAACAAAATCCCCCAAAATTAATTCCAATACATTTGAAATTAAGAACTTTCATTTAGAAGCATATGGAGTTCTAGCATAATTTAAAACTTGGCTTCTGTTAATTGTACCTTTATTTTCAGGTGGTGGTTGTAAAGGTGTAACTTGTTATCTAGAAGGACATGGTTCTTCTTTTTCTTAAACAAAAAGTAGATGGATGTAGACTTTTGACACTAAAGTGATTTCTGTGGTTCAGTTACTCCAGAATGAAACATGGGAATTCATTTTAACAGGATAAGTAAGTGCAGCCCAACCTTACATTTATGCCTATTAGCCTTTATAGTGCAAATTTGTTAAATATTAGTATATCCTATATATCAGCTTTGTTTCTTAACATAGTATTGGCTCTTATTACAGTAAGTGTTAAGTACCTGCTGGCCCCAAAAGATTCAATTCCACTGACTCAGAGGTTTTGTTACTGCAGCTGCAAAACATTGCTTGACCTGTAGCTAAGGCACAAATATGAAATTACAGGCAGAATATTGAAGAGAATTTAGAGTTAATAAAATACATTGGTACAAAAACTAAAGGGAAGTTTGTTTTCTATTTCAGCTGAAATGTAAAAAGTGTCTTGTCAACAACTTTTGAAAATCTCTCTGAAATATGAAAAGAAAATTATTTAAAAGAAATGAAATTGTATGTTGTCAACTCTTCATTTTTTCCATTGCAACTTGAAAAACCTATTAAACTTAATGAAAAAAAAATAGGAAAAACTTGGTTCATTAAATGCCTTTAGTTCAAGGTCTTTCACTCACTGCCTAGGCACTGTTGCAGGCTCCTACTAATTAAGCATGAAAAGAACAGGTGATTTGTACTTAGAAAGTGTTTTTTACAATTAATTAAGGCAATCTAAAAAAAAATTGTAAATTTTTCTAGTAGGAGATCTCACTTTTTGAAATGTTGGATAACTAAGGGAAGTGAGTAATGTTTGATAAATCTAATTATTTTCCATTTTTTGCAAAACTGGAAAAGAATTGCCTCAAACATTTTTCTTTAACTTCTCTTCTAACACTTGAGTTGGTGTAAGCCAAATTTATGCTGAAGCAAGAGATGGTGTCTGTTTTAAGGCTATGAAAGCTTCATTCATTGCAATGACATTGTAGAAACAGAGGCTAAAAATGAGTAATTACCTACTGCTTCAGATGATGCACAATGGCAGTCACTGCACCAAGGGATAATCCAAACAAAGGCTTCCTCATCACTCCCAGAAACTGCTCCCATTGTTCTTGCTCTGGCTGCTGCTGCTGCTGATGTAAGGCAATCATGAGCACTAATGCTGGTCATGCTAAACATTTTCAAGAGTCCCAAATTTGTGAAAGAGGCTGAAAGGTCATAAGAAAAACAAAAGAAGTTTTGAGTGTTTTCTCACCCAGTCCCCAGCATGGCTGAGCACATCTCTTGGGCAATCAGAATTAAGACTAGGTTTGATCTCTGCAGAAGACATAAATACAGAGCCTAAGTAAAGTGGGCTGGACATTACAGCAGTGAGACCTGAGAGTAATTTCCTTTAAGTGAGTGAGCTGTAGAAATATGACTTGCTCCTACATAAAATGATTTTGGTTTTATGAAAGCAATTTATTTTAATATCTAACAAAAAGAAGCAAAATTATTTCCCATAAAATGTTAATGTTTTGTTCAAGTTTTTATCTTGTTTGATGCCCAGTTCAGCCAGCTGCAATAGAAATAAAGAAGCTGCTCAAAACCAAGCAGTCAGGGACACTTCCTTGTCTTCAACATGGTACACAAAGGGGATGGGATGGTTGGGGTACCTGAGATTCAGTGCCTGCATGCGTGCTCATGCTTTCATTCTTTGGTGTGATGAATGTATTTGCATTTTACCTAAAATAGAATAATTTCTGCAGGAGGGGTTGCTTCTATTAGTGACTACTGTAGAGTATTAGAATCTCCTATAGGAGACCAACAGCTTAAGAGGATTATTTTATTGAAATGTTTGTTCTGATTCATGTGCCAGGAGGTACTGACCTAAAGTCCCAAATATCCTGACTGTGCCATTTGATCTTTGAATTGAAATGTGTAAGGTGAATAGCAATACTTTGCTTTCATTTTTTAAATTAGTTTTGTGAATTTAGTTCCTCAAAATGAGGCACATTTCCACATTTTCTCCACACTCCTTCTCTCCTGCCCTCCTTTCTTTTTTCTCTCTCATTTTTTTTACATCTTTCTCCATATTCAACAAATAAAAATCAAACAGCTGACTATTTTCAGTTAAATTTTTGGCTTTTAGCATTTTTACTCAGCTGTAAAATTATTGTGAGAAGCTGGATATAAGTAATATTTATATGTATATTATACACACCTGTACTTAATAGTTCATTTAATAAAGACAGGTGTTTTAGGCAGAGTTGCCCATCTCTTTTATTACTTCATTTATATTTTTCATTATGTTATTTTATAATGTATTTCCACCAATAGAAATTGTCACTGCTACACAATGCAAATTGTCTATTGTTCAGATTTTAGGCACTATGAGATTTAATTGATTAATTTAATAGAAATGCATGAAACTAACAACATAAAAATGCTGTTTGCTTTTCAGCATTAGATGCTTAATTAGTGATTTGGCAGATGGGACAAGTAGGGAGGGTATTTCCTGATGGTGGATATTTCATTAAGCTGAGTGCCAACAGAAAATCTAAAATCCCTTAACTGCCATTAATTAATTACCAGGAAATACCTGGCTCGGGTGGAGTGGGTCATTATGCTTGTATTCCACGTAAAACTGTGAAAGGTGAAAATAAATCAAAATAACATAGGCCGTGTGTTGTGCAAAGCCAGTCCAGAGCCCCAGCTCTGCCCAGTCACTGGGGCTGTGCAGTGACACAAACAGGCCACCACATCTGTCCTAGTGACAAGCACAGCTCAGAGACACAAAATCAGAACTTCACAGTACCTTTGGGTTTAGCAGTGCACTGGTGTAACCAGGATTTGTGTCTACAGCAGGGTCGTGCTTCTATGTTCATATTTGAGAACAGTTTGGCTTGTTAATACCTCAAAGCAAAGGCCTCTTGAATAGTCTAGGAATGTTTAGGCAGTGGCTTCTCCCCTAACACATCCACCCACAGGATAAAATGAAGTTACAAAACATGTTGCAAGATATCAGTTACTAAAGTGTGTCTCTGAGTTTCCTTCTTTTATGCTACAGTCTACAGCTGCTCATTTATTATTGTAAATTGCTTTACTAATAGAGGCAAAAGGATAGTCCTTGATAACAAATCATTTATATTTCACTCTGATTATACCATTATTTTCCAATATATCAAAGGAAAAGGGAGGAAAAACTGATTTCCCCCCACCCCCCAACACTGTTTCCTGAGATGTCTATGCAATTATTAACCAAGAGAAGTCTTGTTTTCATTGAAATAGAATCTTTAGTCTAAGGGGTGGTGAATACATGATTTAGAGACTCCATGATTCTGGAATATGTGGGCTGTGCTACATTTATTTCTGCTCACGCAAGGCAAAGTGAGAGGAGGACCAAACCCAGTGAGGCAGCTTTAGCTTCCTTCTAATGAGCATTGCTCATCCATCTGGTGGCAGTAAATACAGGTAAATAAAATTGGGAACTGGTGCTATTTCATATTATCTCAAAATCTATAAAGATTTTTCTTTTCTTTTGTGGATGGTTTTTTGGCTACCTGAGCATTTCAAAGTCCGTTACAATTGACTTTTTTTTTTATTTTTTTATAATTGGTTAATATTATAATTGTCAGAGAGGATTTCCTCTCCCTTCTTCCCTCCTTCAACAGTAATTGAGAGTTTTATATGGAAGGTACTCAGATGCACGTAATCCAAGTTCAGCATTTCTGGTGCTTTGGGAGCCCAAACCTTTTTCAAGTTAAAGTAATAAAGGTTATTAAAGAGAAGCAACATAATAATCCCTAACATATTTTATATCAGCAGAGAGTATATATGCAGTTGTACTGATAAATTTCTTTCCATTTTTTAAACTTCCCATTAGTGCAAACAAACTCATCTTAAACGCAACAGATCCTGGAGTGTAATTTGGACAACAGGAACATTCTAAGTACTCAGGACTTTCACCTAAATTTTTATTTAATAAAATTGAAGTTTGGTGAGGATTTTGTGAGTTACACAAAGACTCTTCATACTGTTCAAAAGCAGATTTGACATAACATTTGAATTTGTTTTCTCCAAGGAACATTTCCACCACTTTTCTTCACCAGGTTGTGCAATAATTTTTTTCCACATCCTGACAGCCTCAACACCTGGTGGGTGAGCCCTGCAATTTTTCCATCATTGGATTTTCAAGAGAATGTGTGTGCAGAGATAGGAAAGTCACTTTAGGCAGTGGTGCAGAAGGTGGAGGCTCAAATGAGACCAAGAAAGAAAGAAAGGGGCAACTGTAGGAAGTGTACAGCAAAGTAGTTCATTTCCTTATATTTGTAAAATGAGTGAGTTCCCACACATTAATTTTGGCTAGACTTGTGTTACATTTTTAAGTGCCCTTGAGGATCAGTTGATACCAGGCTTAGATAACTTTGATATTGAGCCATTTTACCTTTTCTTTAATAAAATAAATCAGATTTTTTTTTTTTTCCAGGATGCTATGTTTCAGCAAAATTTTAATGCCTTTAGGAAGAATAGGAATTCTAATGTATCTTAAAAGGCCCTGCCATGGTTATTCAATGGCTAGTTGTTTAAATTTAAACAGTGTTCCCATGGGACAGGAAAAAAAAAACTACTGATAAGAAACAATGTAGTCTAATGGTAAAGATTGTATGATTGTGAGCTTTTCAGTAATCACTCTAGTAATTCATGTACTTTCATGATAGAACAAGATATCTTGTACTTATAAATGAAGGGTGGATGTTACTGCATAAACTACACACAATGCCTTTCAAGCCTTTTGTTTAGATGCTGTCTAAATACACAGCTCAAATCCCTCCATCAGTGAGATGAGTGGTAGAACTTCAAAGGGAGAGAGAACATACCCCCTTTATCTGATCTAGCAGAGAAACAATGGGACAATGGATACAAGAACATTTTTATTTTTTCAGATGTAAACCTAAGGACAAGAAAAGAATGTATTTTATCGCTCTGTTTTCCCTGCGGGACACACCTAGGAGATAGTATATTTATTTTTTTAAAGTGAAGATGAAATTGCAGATTTTGTCTGCAACCAGATCCCATTCAGAAGATAGAGCCATATTTCTTTCCAGCCAGACAACTAAATTATATTTCTGCTGAAAAAGCTAATACCATGTGGCCTAAAACTCAGAGCTGCTGATAGCCTTGTCCTAATCTTAGAATCACCAAAGTGTTTGATATAATACAATTATTAGGAAATCTGTATTTTGATGAGAACCACCTTTAGAAGTTCATGTGGATAGGAAATAAAAATTTCTCTAATAGTAATTGCAATACATTCTTAATGAGGAAAACTGACCAAATATTTGAATTTTGTTTGTTTCCTAGAAAATGTAATGAGAGTTTGAATGCCATTGGAAAACAAATAGAATTAATTGTTCAACTTAAAACATTTCAGCAAAATAAGTCCCCCAAGTTTCTTGTAGGTAGTACTTTTTTTTTTTTTTTTTTAATAATTCCTTGTTCAAAGTTGCTTTGGCTCTAGTCAGAACAGTATGTTATGCCCTGATTACTTGGTTCCAGCAAAAATGACCTAAAGATGTGCCAGCAGAGGTTCTGATTAAATATTAGACAAACATTTCACTGGAAAAGTGGCCA
Source organism: Rhadina sibilatrix (assembly GCA_013400275.1). Taxonomy (NCBI): domain Eukaryota; kingdom Metazoa; phylum Chordata; class Aves; order Passeriformes; family Phylloscopidae; genus Rhadina; species Rhadina sibilatrix. Next base: position 111,407 of record VWYO01014950.1, read on the forward strand.
GGAGCTGGAATAAGTTGCTTGGGGTGGTGATGGAGTCACTGTGTCTGGAAGTGTTCAGGAGCCATCTGCATGGAGCACTTGGGGATGTGGCTCACGGGTGACTGCTGTGGGCTGGGTTGGGTTCATGGTTGGGACTGGGTGATATTGAGGGACTCTTCCAAACTTTGATGATTCTTGTGTGATTCTGGGCGTGTAAAGACGCAGTCCTTAATACACAGGGATCAGATACTCTCNGTGATTCTTATGTGATTCTGGGTGTGTAAAGGAAAGATGCAGTCCTTAATACACAGGGATCAGATACTCTCTCGATTCCCCTAATTTGCAAATGATGATTTGACTATAACTTAAAAAAAACACCTATTCTGAGCATGTTAATACCTCAAAGGCCTCTTGNGTAACTTAAAAAAAAAACACCTACTCTGAGCATGTGAGAGACTCTGAGGAGGGAAAAGGCGTGTAGAAAGACATGCTTTGTAATTTTCCCAGTACAGCTACTGTTAGAGCAGGAAGGGTTCTTGCTGAGACAATAATCTGCAAAAGGCCCTCAAATTGCTAACGGGAATCTTGGAATTGGAGTTCTTACAGATTCCTTTGGTTGTCTTAGCATTTTATTTCATTATCGTACACTGATGCTTACTAGGAAATTAGATAATATGTGGATTTTATTTATTAGACCCATTGTAATGCAATTAAGTCTTTATGATTCAGTTTGCAAATATAACGTGGGAGATTTTATAGGAACTTTCAGTTCAGCTTCCCATGTACGTGTGTGGGAGGAATATGAGAATATTATTTCATGTTTTATATGTACTCTTTTTCAGTACCTTTCCCATCATAGTAATTTTGTACATTAAAATTGTACATTTAACTTGGTGAAAATTGCCCTGGCACTTAAATGAGTCTCTGGATGCAAAATTTTTTTTAACCCCATTTTTCTTTAAACATACCTTTGCTAGGAATCTTTACTAAGATTTTTCAGCTTTAACCTTCTCCTCACCAGTATCTCATGCTTTGGTATAAGTATTTATTCTCTAGGAAAAATGATGATAAATGCAGTAAAATACTTGGGTTTGGGGGTTTTTTTAATAGTTGGTAAAGACATATTCTATTTAAAGGACACATACTTAGAGTATGTCTTTCAAATAAAAGCGTTTTTATGACACTTGATTTTAGGCCAGTGCTTTAATGTCTAATACTGGGAGCTCCTGCACTTATCAAAGACCAGAGAATAAGAATAATTATACTTTTAAAAGAATTGACTTCCCATCTCAGGCCTTCAAATTTTCCCATTATCTCTTCCACTGTAGGCCTGTGCCAAAAAATGCTGTTACACAGATCAGTGTGTGTCGTGTGTATCCGAGGTAATGTAGGGTGGAGCAAATGTGAGGTTTGTTCTAGTCTGTCTCACTCTAGTGCCAAATTTCAGCGGATAGTTGTTCAGATTTTGTTCTTTTTATTGGAATCTACTGTGTTAGCAAGTGACAGGCCTCAGAACACACTGGGGACATCTGGGTATATTTCTCTGAAAAACTTTTTTGTCTCCAGCATTTTTACTGGTGCTGAAAGGTGTGAGACTGCACAAAGCTGGAGTTCCAGATCTTGGGGTGCTTGCAGAGTTGGAAGTCATGGGTTGTGTTGTTTTCATCAGTAAACCAGGCAACCTGAACATACATATCATTTGCACATGTTGTCATGACAATGTCAAGGCATAGTTCCACATACTAAAAGAAAATAATATAATGATTTATTAAATTCAATTCAGCCAACCATTTTTAATAAATGGTTTTAAATAAATATTTTTACACTTTTTAATGTATAAAATATTAATTATTAAGAAAAGTTTCTGTTACTTGAAATAATTTGCTGCTCTTCAAATTACATATGTTTTTCATTGTTCTGCCTTTTTGCTGACTTTCAGTTCCACAGTCTTTTTCTTCTACTATTCATAACTCTTGTCTGAAGGAACTCTGTTTGCTTTAAAGACAATTGCAATTGTCTGGTATTACTTCTGACTTTTAAACAAAGCCAAGCAGTAGCCTTTCTCCTTCCAAAACACCATTGTATTTATTGTATGACAAATTATATGTATTAACAAAACTTCAGGACTAATCTGGAGCTGTATTCCACAGGATTATGGGGTTGCATATGCACGTCAGAATTAATCTCACTGGAAATAAAACAAGCAGAAGTAAGTCTTCACATCTCTAAATTAGCCTTTGAGCTCAAAGTAAAAAATTAACGATGATATTTTTGAGAAGATAAAACAATTGAGACTTGCTTTTAGTACTAGCTTACATTTGTAAGGGCTAAAGTGATCATGTCACTAGTTCTGCCTGAGAATTAAGTTCTCAAAGTAGACTGTAGCCATAAGGATAACTTACCACAAAATACCAGCATCTTGAAGAAATGACAGAATGAAAGCCAAATGTCAGAAGTTAGAGAACAAACATTTAATTTCTGATTCCTAATTTTCATTAAGTGAACACTGTATTGGAAGTGAGGAGAAAGCTGCTCTGAACATCTGTGGATGTTCTGGAGCTGGATACAGAAATCTGTCACTTGTGCCAATGTACAAACCCCTCTGGTTTCAGCAACAAAAGCAAGTATTTCCTACATCAGCTTGAAACTGAATGACAACTCCTACAGTTCTTCCACAAGGTTCACAGAGCTATTTCTAAAAAGCATAGAAACCATCATGTTCTTGATGTTTAGTTTTTTCTGGCTTTATAAAACATCAGTATCAGCTCTTCACCCCAAACCAGATCCTAAAATTTCCTCCCTGATGGGATTTCTGATTCTAAATAACTAATCACTTATTCAGAGTGCAGAGACTCTCATGAAAGTGTTACGATTGTCATGCAATTTCTCAGGTATTTTGAGAAATACATAAAATGTATGTGACTGACACTTGGATGAGAAGAAGTGGAAATCTTTGCTTTTGGGGCAGGTTCCTTCTTGATATGAAAAGGATCTGCAGCATTCACTGATGATCTCACAACTGACATATGTCCCATCCTATTGCCCATGTCTTCTTGTTTTACTTCATCAGTTATGTCACTCTTTGACGCTTTTCCTATTGCATTGTCATCATTTTTCTTATCTCTTTCCACATTTGTTTCCTTGTGGCATTGCCTCATTCAGTACATCACATTCTCCAAGTTCCTTGAGAGCTTCTAGATTAATTTCTTTTTTTCTTCTGTGTTTTGTTTAGCCTGTGATTTATTTTCCTCTTGTGCCAGTTCCTTTCCTGCAATTTCAGTTGTACAGTCCTCTTGCAGTGGTATTAACAATTCCCTGCCCTTATTGGCTTGCACACAATTAGGATTTTTCAGTCACTTTCTGGGATTTTGTATTCCTCTATTTCTAGGATTTCTTATTACATCTGGAATTCATGTTAACCTCAACTGCAATTGATTCAGGACAAGCATGAGTTTTAAGTATACTAAGCTTTAAATACACCAAGGGAATCAACCTAATCAAATCTTATTTTCAAGTAATTCATTTTATTTCTCCAGCAAAGTTCTTCTGCATGCTGCTCCAGGCTCTCTTTCTCCACCAACACACACCCATATATGATTTGCCCTTCTTTAACTGCTTTTTATAATCTCTGTACTTCATACAGAAAAAAGAGGATACTCTCTCATAGCACTTGTACTTCTGGCATAAATTATTGTCTCAGGATAGTTTTGAGATTGTTCAGAGTAGGTATAGCTCTTGTGCCAAAAACAAGGGAAGAAATATTTCCTCCATGAAATTCTGTTGATCTCTGGAGAATTACTTTGAACTCTTGTTTCAGAAAATCTTTCTTTCCACTGTTCTAAGTTATAGATTAGCATCATAATTTTTCTAGGCTTATTACAAGTTCATTTGCCTATTTGCATCATTTTCAATATCAAAGGCATTTGTCACATTCAAGATTAGGAAAAAAAGCATGTCTAACCAAATATGTGAAAATATAGAAACATTTATCTTTACTTTTGCTATTGTGAAAATCCTACTTTTTGAGCAAAATTTCCTGAAATTAATGAATTTATTCAAAGTAAATAAAACTTTCAGAGGACGCAGGTTTAGTCTAACTTGTGACCAAAATAAAGGGAAATATTTTTCATTCAGAACTTCTTATTACAGTAGTTTACCGTCAGTGAAGTAAATATTTTACATTTTCTACACTCTTAAGAATAACATGGCATGATTAACTTTAGAATAGTGTACTTTTCCATTGAAATATCATTTACAGAGAAAATGACACCTTCCCCTTCATTAGGAAGGCTGAGCGAATTAATTAGAATTTATAATCTAGGTTTAAATTTAAATAAGATTGTCAAATTTCTTATGATGGATACAAACTTACATCTTAAACTGGAATTGCAGAGAGAAGTTAATTCAGAAGTGAATGATGCTGCACACTAAACCAATCTGTACATATTGCCTGAAACATCCTAAGTAGAACAGACGAAGATTTATGAATATCCTCTAATTGTTTAATTCTTTTAATATTGTGGCTTTTTTTTTCCTCTTATATCTATTATATCTATTATATCTATTTGTAGGGCAGGTAAAAAGGCAATGTAGAAGCTGCAGAGAGAGGTAAATCTCCTTTCTAGTTGTAGACACAGAATTTAATCTGTGGAAGGAACAGTTCCACCTTTTCATGCTCTGTTTCCTCACTCTGGAGATGTACTAGACCAGACCAGTCATGGCTAAAAATTACATTAAATTTGGAATCTCTACTAGGGTTCACCCAAGTTATCCTGAGGTACAGCTGTTTATTAGAAAATGTGCTGTTATCAAATTCTTCATTGCATTAGGTAGAACGAATTCTTTTTCACCAGAGTTAGATTTTTCTTTTGTATTGTTTATTGCATGCTGGTTTTGTGGGTTTTGGTTTGTATTCACAGTTTTGGAAGAGGAACTAATGATTTTATTGCTACAGAAAACAAATTTCAATGATTTTTATGCAACCATAGTTTTTGGATTTGTGGCTGATTTTAGCTTTTGTCATTTTTTTCCTTTCTCATTGAATGTTCACAGTGTGGGACACACACTATACAGTAAGCTATAACTGCAAATCCCAGGCAAAGGCAGGGGTAATAAAGGATAAACACAGCATTCCATTAGGAAACACTGCTTCATAGACAAAAACCTCTTTCTCCTAGACTGCTATTGGACAAAGAAAATGTGCTGTGCTTATATTTAAAACAAGTTTCTAGCAGACCAGTCCACTTGTTCCTGGGCTGTATCCTGTCATTTTATATACTGATCTCATCTCAATTTTTATTTGATGTTTTATGTGTGGCAGTGAAATCCCATTGGCACTACTTAAATTGGCACAAGAGGGCAAAAGTCAAATCTTCCCTGTTCCAAACTGTAGTCCCTAAAGACAGGAAGTTTGTGCCCTGTGAGGCAGGAGCCTTGTTCAGTCACAGAGGTGCAGCTAAGAAAGCTGCTGGCTCAGTAGGACAGCAGAGCAAGCAGTAAAATACATGCTGAAGTCAGTCCAACTGCAATGCAACCTGAGAATCCCAATTGTGAAGGTGGACTGACCCTATTTTCTTCCTCTAAAGTAAAACCCTTGCCTATGTGCTTGTGCAGTCTGAGAAACTGAGTGAATAATCTCTCAGCACAGAGGGACCAGCATGAACCCTTCTTCCTGCCTGAAAGGCACAATCTGTGTGAGTGGCTTTGTGCTGAAGCCTTGCAGGGCTAATCCTTAGTGGGAATATCTGGCCCAGAATACAGATTAGGTGCCACTCCACTGCTTTGGCTTTGGCTGTGAGCAGTGTGGCAGCTGTAAAAAGAGCTGATGTATACACCTCTGCTAATCTCCTGAACAAGGTCTAATGAAAGACGTTAATTGGAGCTTCCACTAAATTTCACGAGATTTCCCATTGGGAGTGTTAGCCCATGAAGACACCAGTATGTTTTGTGTGCTCAGTCTGATGTTTCTTAAGGCTCCTGACAGGATCCAGAAGGGAGATGCATTAGCAGCAAGCAGAATTAGGATTCCCATGTATCCTGAGGGGTCCTCAATTCTTTACAAGTTCTCAGTGTAGGCAGGAAGGCCTTGCCAGGGTTCACATGAAGCAAAACTAGGCATGCTCTGAAGAAAACCAGATGATGAAGACAATTCTGAGAATGTGTTCTTGACTGAATACAACTTTGTGTTTGTTTGTAGTATGTGTAACCATGAAGGGATATAAAAAGGGCCTGAATGAGAGCTATTGTTAGCAAAAGCAAAACTCACTGCAGAATAGGAAAAGACAACTAAAGAACCAAAACAAACTAAGAAACAAAGGGTAAGCAGGTGCAGAAAAAGAAAAAGAAAAGAAGTTTATTTAAACATATTTAATTTTGAAAGTAAATTTGTTTCCTCATTGTTCTGAAGAACGAGAGCATAATGGCACTGATTTACTGTCCTTCTCCTTGGTGCTTTTGACTGTCAAGTTGCAGCAGAAAGTGAGTAATTTTGCTGATGAGAGGGTAATTTTCCTCTAAGTTTGAATTCTCTCCTTTTTCTTTACCTATTTTTTATGGGTGTTTACTTCTTTCTTACTTAAGCAGCTTTAGGGCCTTTATTGTAAGTTTTATCCTTAAAAATGAATACTGCAATGAATTCCATTGTCATTAGTAAATCAAGGAATCATTTAAAAAACCCAAACAAAACCCAAGGCACAGGCGAGTTAGACATATATAGTAAGAATGGGCTTCTGTCATGGTGAACTTATATTTGGAAGGGACCAAATAATAAGAGAAATGTTATTATCTCATTTAAGAATGTGGGATGAAGAACAGAGCAATGATGTGACTTGACTAATGGTGTAGGTCTGAGCTGGGAACAGAATCCAGACTGCCTGACTCCCCAAGCAGAGCATTAAACAGATTGCCTTTCTTTCCTCCTTGAGAAATAAGTAAGGGCTACCTTTATAACAGCCTGGATTTGATGAAATATACACTTTATATTTGATTTAGTGAATTGTCTGTTATCACTATGATGGTGTTTTCTAAAAGAATCTGTAGTGAGACTCACAAATTATAAATTATTTATAGGTTCAGTGTGTCACTACCATAGTGATGCTTCTTTCTAATCAAAGTGACTGTATCATGTCAGAAGAGACTGGTGTTTATCTTTCAGGGAATAAGCACCAGAAAATGCTGCACAGCATTTCTGTTCTTTCTAAGCAGCCCTTGTTAACATTTAACCCTGAAACACATGGCCTAAGTCTGAAGGAGCAAAAATAAATCTGTTGCCTTGAAAATAGTTTTAAATGTATATGCAAAAGTCCATTTTTTTAACTTAGTATTATCTAGTGTGTACTGCAGGGAACTCCTTTAAAAACAACCATGATGATCTAGTAGTACATGTCCCAAAGAAATGTTCTTACAGTTCACCTCTATAAAACACATTCTTCATTTGTAAATTAGAATCCCAGCCCTCTGCAGGCTGAATTGGGTAGACTTTAGCCTGAGAGATACAAAACTTGGTAAAAGCAAGTTACCTAAAATTAAACTAATCAATGTTTAGAGCAAACTAGGACTCAGAAAAAAAGAAATACGTTGCTGAACTCCATAGGAGGTGTATAGAAGGGTGAACATTACAATCTGTAGAAATGGGGGTTAAAGTGGAACTTTCTCAGTTCAATAACTGTGACAAAAGCTGGAGCTTGCACATTATGTATTCCCAGACATGTCCCTAAGCTATCTTTAATGAATGCTCTTCTCATTAATTTAAATGCTGCTAACATGCAGCTAGCAATAAGATAATTGAAGAAGTTCTTAATTTAGAAGCAGGCTCTCTGGTTATTCCACATGAGGTAGCAGAGCTATAAATCCTTAAATTCAGGACAGAGGATATGAGTTTTCAGAGATGCATTTAACAGCACTGGAGAAGGGGGGTAGGGGAAGAAAAGAGAAATGCTCACTGCTCTTTAAAGGAGGAAAGTGACCATGGGTTTGAAGGACTATAAATTTATTTTCCTAAGGCCTAGTGTCTTCCAGCAGAGACTCCATCTGCATGGTAATTAAAGCTTTTGGGGCAAGAGCTCTCCTTTTGTTTCGTTCTTGCACAGCACTAAGGGTAACAAAGTTCTGAAGCAATAAATTGGGGGACCACAGTAATTCACTAGGAAGAGCTCTGGGGAGACTATAACATGAATGCAGGTGATACATCATTCCAGGGACGTTATAGCAAAGGAGAAAAATTCCTTCTTTCTTCTGCTGGTGAATTCAGGAACTTTCCATATTTGTTGCTAGGACATCTGCCATTCCAAACACAGCTTTGTGCAGAGGGTTACCTCTCTTCTCATTCATTTGGATAGCTTTCCCTGGACTCAATCCTGAGTTTGTTTTCAGTTACCTCTAATTTCCATTTGAGCAGATATGTGAGAAACCCAGCTCACGCTGAAATATTTTTCTGTAAAAACTTTTAGATGTAAGGAAGTTCAGAGGCTTCAATACAAAACCATAAAACCTGTCTGTTTCCTTACTGGAGTTTGCTGCAAAACATTATGAATTGAACATTAGAACATCTACATCTATGGAGCTGAATTTAGCTGGCTTTGCTTTTGTGGCATTTTATATCAGTCTTGTAGAGAAATAATTTAATTACTCATTTTGAGATATTTTAGCAGAAGGAGGCCTTATAACAAGTAATGTGAACACGTAACATCTGATAATGGATTTGTACCTCTGTGCACCAAAATCAACAGTGTAGTGACCTCTTTAAAAATGTTTAAAATTAGAACAACTCTGGATTTTCTTTGGTTTATAAACAAGAAAAAGCCCCATACTTCTGTAGTTTGTTTTTATAATAAAACAGGAAAAATAGTTCAATATTAATCATGTGTGATGTAAAATAACTGAATTTCAGCAAATCTGGCTTCTAGCCTGGCTTTGTATGACCATATTTGTCTAATACAAATAATTCAAAATTTAATATTTTACTAGAACTACATTCTTAATTGCATTGGGTTTTTTTGTGTCTAAGAAAAAAATCCCAAATAAAAAAAAAGGAAAAAAGCTTAATATCATTAGTTTAATATCCAAGTGTAACAAGCCTATGGATAGTAAGCTGATATTTTAATGTACTAGGATACGTAAGGCAGCTCTTATCCCAGCCAGAATCTATTGGTGAGTTTGTTCATTCCCTTTAATAACTCAGATTGTTAAAGCTGAGTCCTTGATGTGCTGGCTGGTTTGTCCTCATGCACTGAAGAGAGAAGATGTGGGGTACCTCTCTGGAAAACAGATGTAAAGATTCTTTTGAAAAACACTCTGTGGTTTTAGCCAGGGTGCTGGCAGTTAGGAGCCCTCTCTCCTGCATGCCCACTGTGTAGAAATTAGACCACAGTAGGAATCTATTTGCAGCAGTTGAATTTTGGTGAAATTGCTTATGTTCAGTTTCTCCCCCCTTCCATCAGCTCCTGCTCCAAGATATTTTCTCTGTTATTTAAGAATAGATGTTTTCATTGTTTAGGATTATTCACTAAAAACTTATGTTGATTTATATGACTTGAAAATGATAAAAATGATAAAAATAAAACTTCAGGGTTCAAGTCTGCTGTTCCAAGTTAGTTTAATCTCATATATATATATATATATCGATATCAATATTGATATAGATACTTATCATCCTAACATAAGCAGGAGTCACCTGTGACATTTTTTCTTTCCTTCTCTTTTTATTTTTAAACAATTCTCTTATTTTCAGCAGCATATAAATTCTTGCAAATTTTATAATTTTAACTTTTCTTAGAGATTATTTGAAAAGTCTCCTGGATATATATGCAACTCATGCAGTGAGACACTGAGCCACTACTGTAAAAGTTAAAGAACTGAAGAAATCACAGCCATAGAATTCCCAGTCTTTTTGATGAATGATTCGAAGGAAATAATTGTGCTTATAATTCAAAACCACAATGATTAATTCTCAGATTTTTGGAGATAAAATTATTATCAGCAATTTTCTCCTTCTGGTGTGACAAAAATGTCTGACAATGGGTAACATAAACAGCAATACAAGAAATAACCCACTGCATGTTTTTTGGGTGTATTTGGGAGCACAACTCCTGACCAACTGTCAAAAATCTCTTGTTGTCCACTGGGGGTTTTTCTAAACAAGCCTTTTCTTCCAAAATTTGATGCCACTTCCATCACTCAGATGAAGTTACTCATCTGAGTTGTATTCCCCCCACATCTATAGTAACTATTTAAACAGTAAATTAACACATATAGTAATGGATTACCTGCCTTGGTAACAGTGCATGAGATCCTGTAATTCTTTTGTTGTACTTTACTTCTTCTTTCCCTTACTTTTTGTTAATTGGATCAACTAAGATTAAAAATTCTTCTTTGATTGTTATCAGGAAAAATGATCTGTGGAATTGGTTGCTTAATAAATACTCAGGAGAATCAGTGAAAAGATTTTTTTTTTTCCTAAGAATTTTATGTTGGACAGTTTTGAATTTCCAGAATCATAAGTATTATCTGGTTCCTGGAAAAAAATCTTGAAGGCTTGCAAATTTCTTCTTCAGCAAATAGGCAGAGTTTGCACAAAATAAAAATGCTTCTGACAAAGATAAATGAGTTCCAAAGTTAAATTGCAATATTTGAAAATTGCATATTTTTAATATAACACTTCTGCTGTGAAAGCAAGTGGTGAAATAGGAGTTTAGAAACCTTTTTTTTTTTTTTTTCACAGCATTCCTGGCTTCCCTTCTTCTTTACAGCTGGCTTCCAGTTGGTTTAAGATTTTACATCAAGCATTCTTCTAAATGAATTCTGAAGAAAGACTTGGGAATTGTCAGATGATGGAAGATCAGTCTTGATCACATAAAATTACATTTTCCTCTTTAAGTAGAATGGGAAATGAAAATTCACCTTGACTTGTGTTCAGTTAGACCTATGGCTAGGGAAAAATTCACCTAAAGTGCTTGATCTTTAAAAATCCATGATTGCGTTGCTAAAAAGTCCATCTAGCAAACCCTACTGCCTTTTGTCCAAAAATGGGCTGAAAGCTTTAGATGGCACATAAAGCCCTGTTCTTCCATGGGATAACTTGGTGGGTTTCCCACAGTCACTAAGAATGTTTAGTAGGTTCATCCACGAGGTTACAGCAAGGGACACAGTTTTCAAAGGATGCTCAGAGTTCAGGGTACAATCTTGGTCATTCTTTGACAGAAACAGTTCATGCTTATTTTGGGTCTCATGACATATTGAGCACTGCATATATTTAGGATCAAATCCTTTGGAATCCTAATGCAAATATAACAGGGTTAATGTAAAGGCACTAACACTGGTCTTTCACATGTCAGTTGGTGAGATCCACTGATCAGTGCCTTTGATCCAAACCTCTTAAAGACACTTTCCAAAGCCATCTAGATTTGCACTGACATTCTACACCAAATAAGGTATTTTGGTGTGTTTCATATCCTGGTGTTAATAATCACTGTGATAATTTCTGCCACAAATGATGTTTCCACTAACTGTGAAAGAAATGTGTAATTTATGCTCTTATACATCCTCATTTGGAGTGCCCCATCATGAAATCCAATCAGTGAGTGTTCAGCATCCTCACTGAGAAGAGTCTTTTCTCAGTCTCCAGCTGGATCATCTCCCCAGCACTGAGTGCTGTTGCTTTGTGCTGCTGTGGGGCTCAAGGCTCTGCAAAACACTGGCTGTGCTAACCCAGGACAGATTGCTCTGCCTGCCCTGCCCACCCCAGCTCCAGAAGGGCACAGTGTTTGTTGCTGGTATCAGCATTTGCTGTGCCCATCAGGCAGACAGGATCCTCCTCCTTTCCTCCTAACCTCTCAAATTACCCTGCTTTTCAGTGGATTTGGCTACACAGGCTTTTCCCCAAGGGCAAGATATCAGCTAATTGCTATTAACTTGACTAAGGTAACAAAACCAGTGATATTATTATCAGATAGAAATTTTCAGATTTAGTATTTTTCTGTTTGTTTGGGGTGTTTTTTGGTGTTTGTTTGTTTGTTTTCTTTTCTTTTTTTTTTTTTTTTTTTTTTTTTGGGTTTTTTTTGGTTTTTTTTTTTTTTTTTTTTTTTTTTTTTTTTTTTTTTTTTTTTTTAGAGAGGGTGGTGTTTGGGGAAAGTTTGTTTTCTGTTAGAAGTGTAAACCCTTCAGGGTAGCACCAATTCCTTTCCAGATTGCTCCAGCAGTTAGTCCTGATCCTTTATGGAGTTTTGAACACTGCAGAATAAAAATAAATCATTATATTAAATAAACTACTTATTTAAGGACTGATTATCACTCTTAAGGTGGAGTTTTGTGTGAGAGTTCAGTCTGGGTGAAAAAAGATGGAACAGTGAAAAGCACATCATCTCTTACTGCAGCCAAATATTTGTAAACTGAAGTTGCTGAGAGCGTAAGTGGTAACAGTCATCTTGCAAACAGATGGGACAGTCCTGTGTTTGTGAACTTTTGCCCTAGGAAGAAAGAGGAGAAAGTACAAGAAATGCTTAGTAATTAGTACTTATTGCACAGTATTACCTTGCAATTACTGTTTTGCTCAGGCATATGTGTATAATATGCATCAAAATAGTCTCAGAGTAATTCAGATACAACATGTAGGTGTCATTTTGAAAATTGCCACTGGATGTTTGTATCATTTTTGGGTTGGTTCCTTTTTCTTAGTCACAGTACACAGTGTGACAGAGTGGTCACTAGACTATTAATGATGTCATAGATCCAATTGCATTCTATAAACAGAAATTCACACCCTCTACTTTCAACTGAATGGAAAAATTATTTAAAATTTGCCATAAAGAATCTGCACTTTCAGTATGTTACCATCTACTTTGAAGCCTTAAGAAATTAAATTCATAGAGTTTGTGAAGGTGTCTTAGAGATGTCTAAAACTTAGATGAGAAAGTAATGTATTTAAGGGTAATCACTTTTCCATGCAGTGATGTTAAGTGCTCATCTACTTTAAAGCATGAATTTGGTTGCAGAATATTTTAACTTTTGATGGTTTAGAATTCCCTGTGCACCTTGGCTGCCATTAATGCAGGATGTTGGTCTTCACTGAAAGATTATTTTATATCCTGTTTCATAACTGGCAATATCCCACCATTTCATACACTAGTTAGTGAAATCACTAACACTTCCATATGTGGTTAGGAAGAAAATATTTTCTACAGGTGTTCATACACTATTGGTGGGCTTGTTCATTCCCTTATGTTCTTTGAAATATGTTTTATTACTTTGCAGCATCCTAACAGGGCCATCCTCTCTCTCTAAAACTCCATTGACACCATTCCCCCAACCATTACAAACTGTCCACAGACTTTCACCATAACCCCTGAGACACAGCCAGTGCAATTCACCAGGGAACGACCTGAAATTAGTGCTGAAGGCAGAGATCCTGCTGCATTCAAAGTCTCCTGCTCCCAGTACAAAGCTGCTCAGGTCCAGGATACAGCCTATGAAGAAGCTGGAAACAGCCTTTCCATCTTGCAAAGTAAACACCAAAAAGTAAGTGCTGTTTTAACATGAGGCTTAACTGACTTGACTTTGAATACTGCTACCTCTTTCATACTTCAGTTTCCAGTACCAAACTCAGGGCCTGCGTTTGTTTCCATGCACTGTTTGATATCAGGTCCACTACCAAATTGTGTGACTATTTTAGGTTTTAAAAGAATTTTATGCCTTATTTTATTTTATTGAAACCAGCTCCTTCATGGATGTCCTGGTTTAGGGCAAATTTGTGAAAGAACTCCTGAGTAGGGTCCCTCTAGGAAGCAAACCCAAACAGCCCCTCTCCCCAACTGGTCCATGAAGAGAACTTCCTCAGAGAAAAGTGGAAAAAACTATTTATTTAACAGACCAAGTGCCCACAAGCATAAAGAATGAATAACATGAACCAATGACACCTCTCATTGCTCTGAAGTGGGATGCTCAGTTCAGAAAGTCCTTGCTGTGGGTGGCTCAGCTCGCTCAGTCTCTCATCAGTCTCTCATCAGTCCCTCCGGAGGTCCAGGCCCTGCTGGGCTGCAGGTGCAGCTCCTGGTGCTGCTCTGGGATTTTCAGTCCAGAGGAGGTTTAAACAGTCCCAAAGGAAAAAAAAAACAAACAGTCCAGAGAGCTTCTGTGCCTCAGCTAGCTGAAACCATCGAAGAGCAAAGCAGGTCTCTGTGCCACTGCTTCTCCGTGCCTCAGACGAGCACAGTCCGGGAACAGGAAAGCAGAGGGGTCAATTCTGCCTTCAAAACAAACTCCATGCATCTTCTTTCTCCCCCTTTTTATCTCACTCATCCTTAATGGCTACAGCTGTTACTCATCAAGGGCAAGGCTGCACTGGTTAATTAACGCAGCTGTTACTTATCAGGAGTTATGTAGTCTTAAGGTACAGAACTTAACATACAGCATAAACAGGACAGACAGTTGGGGATACAAGCATCAAAAAGTCCCTCCAGGACACCCCTTCATGGAGTATCAGTTTTTAGTTCAGGAAATCACTTGTTTAGTTGGGAATAATTTGTACAAAAACAGTTGAATCATAATAATTTAGGGACTTCATTGACCAATGACCCCAAGTTGTTTTCATTGCAGCCTGGTCACTGTGCCTGATGCCATGGAGAGGCCCCTCTTGTGTTGGTATTTTCATCCACAAAACCCTACACACAGTTGAGAAAAACACTACTATCTCAAACACACTCTTGCTGCTGTTGCAGAGCATTCTGCTCATGTGGATATCTTCTTCAAGAACTTCATGACAAAGTCTGGTCACTTGTTCAACAAAGGTAAGTTTAAAGAAGTTTAATTTGTGTAACCAGGCTCAGACTTTGTGCTAGAGTGACTCAGGTGAGTGCGGAAAGGCCATTATGTCTGTTAGCAGCAGGAGAGGGCCAAGAGGGTGGGAGGTTTGATAAAGAACATTTGTAAATCTTAGTACTTCCACTCTAGAATTCATAAATTCCAGTAGCACAGAAGTTGTTAATTTAAGGGTGCTCCCAATAAAGGATTGATTACTTTTAAGCATTAGATTAATTATCAGTCCTAATTGTGTAGCTAAGAACTCTAACAGGCAGAAACAAAACAATTTCTAGTCAGCAGAACTTTTGAGAAAGTTTTCAAGGTTATTGCTCTAAATTAAATGAGCATTTTTAAAGTGCAACCAAATGTTCTGAATTAAGGTCTTAACATTGAAAAAATAGTTACTAGAAAAGTGGAAAAAAGAAAGCTACTTTCTTTGGCTTGGTTTCTTACAGAAGACAAAGCATTGATTACAAAGGGTCATTGACATGATGGCAGAACATGAAAGAACTGCACTGAGGGTTGGAGCTACTTTCAATAACACAGCTGCAATGACTTTAATAGAACTTTCAAAAAAGCTTTTTGAGATATTTGGAATTTGCATGTTCTCTTGATTTAAGGTACATTGAAAAGTTCTGCAAATATGTTCAGTACTACTTAGCCTTGTAGTCTATAGATAGCATAACATAGAACTCTTTTAATTTCCATTCTTACGCTTATTTCACTGTGAGCTTCACATGAAAATTTGTGTTTCTTGGGGTTTTCTTACATGTACATGTGGTTTAAAACATATTTTATAAAAATACAGTGTAAAAGCTGCTCATGTGAGCACTTGATTTTGGGAAAGAAAATAAAAAAAAAGACAGTGGTTTCTTGTAAATGGCTTTACCTTTTTGAATGTAAAAAAAATGAAAACTACAAGAAATTCATAATAGTTTTATTGGGCTGGTACGTATTATTTAGAAGTAAATAACAAAGGTTGTCTTAGTATAATACTGCACCATATGTGACTGGCCATGACTGGGTTATTCAAGCTTTCTCATTTGTTTTAGCCAATTATTTTGGCTGCTTATCAGGAAGTGACTTCAGTAAGGAAGCACAGTAATTCAATTATCAAGCACTCCTTTTCTCAGCCTTCCAAGAAAATGCATATGAACTCAGTGTAAGGAAGACATTTATTTGCAGCTTCTTGTCTTTGATAACTCATTATGTTACACACAGCACGATTCACCCCAGAATGCTTATCTGTCATGGAGGGTGGGAGGAGGAGAATGAAAAGTTCTAACACCACCTAAAATATATCATTGCCTGGTAGGCAGTGATACATTTCCAGGAGAAACAGCTCAGTTATCTGTTTGGAGGAAATTCCTCCAGCCCCTGGGCCTTGTACCCTTTCTTCCTGATCACCTTCAGACAGGCAATTAGAAAATCTTCAGCTTGGGAACCATATTGCCCCCAGGGCAGCTCCTGCTCCTTGTGAAAAACTGAATTTGGATTGCTGAAACTGTAATGTGTCCTCTGAATATTATTGTTAATACATTTTAAGGAACTGAAATAATGATAAAGACTGGAGAGTGTTGAGAGCATTTCACAGTCACTGGTCAAAGTTCACACTCTCTTGCTTTCAGTGAGAGGGAAAAGAATTAATATAAGATTAAATTCACAACATTGCATGACAGGCAACAGCATTATCACTCCTAAAAGATCTAGCTTTGGAGAAAACTTCAGATGTCTATGAGTAATTTTTGATGGTTTTTACTCTCTTTATTTCACACGTATAAATGCACAAAAAATACCTATCCATACTTTGGGTTGGAAAAGACCAGTGTCAAATTCAGCTGTATTTTCATTACAAAGACAAAACACCTTCACTGCACTTTGAGTGTTATGCATGGCTTCAACATGCAACTACCTGATGGAAGCTCACTGTATGTACTGTGGTCGTTGGAAAGAACTTAGTTTTTTAATATCATCTTATACCAGAGGAACCCTCTAGTGGTTTTTGTGGCTAAGAATACATAACCTGTGTGCTTTTCATGTGTGCTCAGCTATGGGCCAGCAAGATCTGTGAAGCAGCCATGCTGCAGGTAACATGAAGAAAGCTGTAAGCTGAGCCCAGAACTCCTGTATCCACAGCTGGACATTTATCATTCTGGGGAGAAACACAGGGAACCAAGAACGGGCACACAGCTGAAGGAGAGATCAAATTCATCCCAAGGGCTGTGTTGTGTGAACAGACTCAAAATAATTAAATAAGTAAGAAAGGAAATATTTTCACGTCTTTAAAAATATGATTTGAAGGATTTTATGTCAGATATTGTTCCAACAGTTGATGCTTTTCTGTACTAATTTAAAGAAACTGGCAGAATACCAGCTTGTGGCCTTTGGGGCTCTCTCCTGCAGCAGGCTATGATTTGCCATAGATACGTTTGCCCCACGTTCAGCACCATGAGAGTGCAGGGATTTATTTAGGAACCCAAAAGAGGAAACAGATCGTGGCAGAGGCTCAGGGCAACATTGGAAAGAACCAGGGATGTCAGCCTAGCTAAGGGCTAATGTATTTGGTGACAGAGAATATAAGGATCTGGGGGAAGAGGTAAGCATGAGGATTTCTGGGCGGGCCCAGCGAGTGTGCCGCCGCCTCAGCTGCTGGTGCGGATCCGTTCCCTTGGAAGGGAGCCCTGGTGGCCACGTTCTGCCTGAGGGAGCTGCATGAATCAGCAATCTGCCACTGCTGCTCTGCGAGGGATGAGAGCTGGCCTGAGCTCCTGGTGAGCAGGCTGAGTGGTTTTGTTACTGGGACAACAGGGGTAAACTTCAGCTGTGTGGAGACCTGTCCAAAGAGAATGCTGGCACAGTCCAGCTACATGAGCAAAACTGGACTTGTGCAGCTTGTGCATCACAGACACCAACAAATCTTCGTGCTGTTTTGATCAGATGAAGAACAATATTTGTCATCTAATTGGGTTGGGCTGGGGGAAAGAAAGTCTGGAGTCATGGACAGGCCACATTGTTTGAAACTGTCTGAAAAGAAAAAAAAAAAATCTTTAGCAACAATTATCTTGGCAAATTCTTCTCATTTCCAAGAGCAGACAGATGAGTGTTTTAGATATAAAGCATGACTCACAAATTGAATATAAACCTGGAATGTTTTAAGGATTTGAATGTACTGGCTAAAAGGACAAAGCCCAAAGCATCTCTTTGCTTTGAGTGACATCGGAAAACATGAAAAAACCCTACAGCTTTCTTATTTTGCCCCGAATATGAATGCCATACTCACGATTTTTTAAAAAAATCTAGGATTATTGTTCAAGGTAAGAAGATACAAAATAATATTAAAGATATTAAGATTGTGCTGTTATCTCTTGAAGGGTATTTAAACTGGGAGAGGGCAAGTTTAGATTAGATGTGAGGAAGAAATCCTGCTCCCTGTGGGTGCTGAGGCACAGGAGCAGGTTGGCCGGAGAAGCTGTGGCTGCCCCATCCTTCTGGGCAGTACAGGAGCTACTGAAGCACAGCTCTTCAGTTGACTCAACACTGCTGTTCCAGGCTGCTCATAAAGCTCCAACAGGCTGTTGGAAGGGAGTTCAGGGAACAGCTCCAGGCAGAGCCTCTGGAAGCTGAAGGAGGCAGCTGGAGTTTGTGCTCAGAGCAGATGTGAGTGCTAGGTAGAGCTGTATGGGTTATGAGGGAGACCTGCACTGCAAGGCAGAGATGGAAAAGCTGGGATCTGCACCAGTAACTGGTGATGAGAAAAGATTTAATCCACTTTGTTTGAAATGATGTGATGTGTTGACAAAAGGAAAACATTAGGGATGAATAAACCCAGGTATATTGGTCTAAATGGCAAAAGACCAGAGTGAAAAGAATATGATAAATTTTAGCATTTCAGAGTTTGCTTTTCATATTCTATATTTTTGGATGTATAAAATATTGTGATTTTCTGTTCTCTATTTTATCATAGCCTTTTAAAAATAATGAACTTTTTCCTTTCAAAATATTTTTGAATGAATAGCTTCAACTTGTTCTAAAAGTAAACAGTTATTTCCTTCACTATTTCTTTAATATTTCAGAACTATAATTTAGTGAATAACTTCTAAAAACGTAGTTGTTTGATTTTCTTAGAGGCAAGTTTAGTTCCTGTATTTCATGTTGGAAATGGAGTTTAGGCTGTACCATTGGTTTTATTGTTTATGTCTGTGCTTTTGTGCATTCGTAAAATACACATTCACCCCCACACAGATTTCGAGTGATACAGTTCTTGAAGGCTTTTAAGCTTTCTATAGCATTTCTTTTTATTATTATTTTTATTTATTCCTTCAAGCAACCCAGATATCTTCACTTTCTTTGCCTAGAAAAATTATATTTGTGACTCTTTTCTGAATGGTGGGCCATACCAGATGATGGAGGCACGTGGCAAGTGGACAGGAACAGTAATTTTTACCACAAAACTATTAAACAAGGACCTAATACTAGAAGGTACTGATTTGCAGGTTCAGAATATGCCCTGAACTGCTGGAGAGCTTTCTTCTACTTCTTCTACTGATGGGACAACTGTCCTTGGACATCTGCCAGAGTAGATATTCCAGAAACAATACTTCATGGTTTAAAATGTTTTCTTCCAACATAAATAAAGCAATTTAAGTAAAAAAAAAACCTCCACAAACCTGTTTTTATTCTGGAGGAACAGCGTTCAAAAAAGGAGCTCTGGAATAGGTAGTCTGGAATAGCTATTGTGGTAAAATGCTAGTGTATGAAGGGAGCACTTGCTGATGGGTACTGCAACAGATTTTTTAAAAACCCCAAAACATTAAAAAATTATATTAACTGTTGAAAAGGACATATTGGCTCTTGGAACAGAGCCAAGATAGACTCAAAGGTGGCGAGGTAGCTAAATAAACGAAATATTTGAACAATTAAAGATCAGAATATGGTTGGTCCTGTTCAAATTTGCAGGAGAGGTGAAGGTCTCAAGGAGCTTTTCTCTTGCAGATGTTCCTATATGGCTTCCAGGAAAGAAGAGAAGAATCCAGTGTCAGGCAGTGTCAGCTAAGAAAGGATCCCTGAACGAGTTTACTTCCAGGATGGCTGGGTGCTCAGAGAACTCCACTGAACTGACAGGTAAAAATGGCCCTTGTCATGGCTCCTTATGTCTGAGGGTTCAGGTGCTGCCCACGGCTCTCTGAGCTCTGGCAGGGCAGATGCAGCTCTGCAAGGCTGGGCAGCTCTGGGGCTCACAGCTCCTGGGGACTGCAGCCTTCAGAGGCACTCAGACTCATCTGCAGATGAATTCACTTCGAGCCTCAAAGCAAAGTGCAATGATTTTAATGACACATAGTTGGAGAAGCTAAAATATTGTCATTTCCTATCACATGACCATGCTGAGTATTTACAGATGAGGAAGGGAGCTTGCAAAAATATAGTGACAAGTTCAAAGCAAATAGGGAGAAGCAAAATTCTTTTTGCTGAATTTTCTGTCATCACTAAAATGAGAACATGTTGCTCTCACCATGTGTTTGTTAGTGAGAGGATCTCCTGTTCTCAATTTTTAAACAGTTATTTACACTTCACATGAGGAAAAGTCTGTGAGGCCTTTCTCTGCATTCAAAAGAACAGACTAGATCATATTTCATGTATCTTTAGTATGTCCCTTGAGTTGCATTGTTTAAAAAATGGAGTATCAAAATAGTGGCACAGAAATACCTGCCAGCATCCTCCTTTTAATTTAAACATCTCTCTTATGCAAAGGAATGTAATTTTGGACCTGTAATTACCAAGCTGCACTGGTAAAAATCACACTGTGTGGGAAAAGGAGATTGACTGCTGTACCCTGATGATGCTGGCAATGAGGCAGCAGTGATAAAAACCCTCTAATCTTAGCAACAAAGGAACCCATTTTTGCCAGGTTCCCCTCTGTTCTTTCCTATTGTGCCCTGAAGTCAGATGTACCTACAGTGATTTCAGTACATCACATCTTCCAGTTCATTATGGGCCTGAAAACATAACATGAAATGCCAGGAAAAGGTAATAATTTCAGTGTCACTTTTCTGAAGGCACCATTAACTTGATTTTTTCATTGTGTATTTTAATGTACTTCAGAGCATATTTTCTCCCTTTGTGTATCTCACATTCTTCAATAGATGTCCATTATTTGTGACTAACAGTCACTCTATAGTTTAGTTAGCTACAGTTCAGAAGGAACCACTACTAGGCCAACCATTCTATAGTTGTTGCTTTCAGATGCAACCAAGGAAGACATTATTAAGAAAGAAAATATTTTCAACCTTTGAAAAGGTCATGCTCACTTCAGTACTGTTAGGATGGTCTGGATGTCTTATCCAAACTGCTTCACCTAAATCTATGAGAACTTTCCTATCTAGCCTAGACCAGGAAATAGTATTTAATACCTTTGACAGTAAGTATTGCTTTAACAGAAATAAGAATGATTTCTTTGTCTTTGCACTCGTTGTTGGGAGCTGGGCTGACTGCTAAGGAATTCGTCGTGTAGAATCACTGTGGATAAGGCCAGATGATATTATGTTGTGCATAAAAGAAGGGAAATTAAGGAAAGAAAAGGCAAAAGAGATGAGGGGACTTGCTGTCCCTTCCTTTCTGCTAAGTGTATGGGCTGTGCCCACTGATGCTGATGCAGGAAGCCCCAGGCCCCCTCTTAATTTTTCCTCTCATCAGCATGTCTGTGTCTGGAAAAGCAACGGGGAGTGTCTGCAAATAGATGGATGTGCAATTTTTCTCTAAAGTACAATTCTTTTGCAAGGACAGAAGAGAGACTGTTTTTGGAATTCTTAAATCAGAGACAGTCCATATCTGTACCAGCATCTTTTTTATTCACTTCCTCTTCAGTTTGCCTTTTGTTGGTTGGTTGGTTGGTTGGTTTTTGTTTTTGTAACACTACTCTATAAGGTTTGCATGCTAATGTTGTCTCTGGTCATAATCACAGAATGTCCTGAGCTGGAAGGGACCCACAAGGACCATTTGGTCTAATTCCAAAGGGAATGCTCTGTCCTGGGATTGAAGCATCAATCCCTGGTGTTATTTGCTCACAGTGTGCTCCTGTCTCTGTATGTTTAATAAGTCTATGTTTCATTTATTTTGTGCTTCTGCTGGATTGGGAATAGGATGAATTCTTAGATTTGTCTGGCTTTCAATTTGCAGCCATCACTGCATGTAGGAACTGATGGGGATTCCTGCTCCCATCAGTTGTTTCAACAGCACTAAAAGGTGTAAACAGTGATTGAGAAGAAAGTCAGAGATTGCACAGCTCAGCAGGGAGAGTCCAGCCAGAAACCAGCTCTGTGCATCCTTCCTTGCAGGAAGGAGCAATGCCAGTTATTCCCCAGTGCCAGAACAACTTGGCCTAGGAAATGAGTGAGGTAAAGACTCTGAGGCTGCACTTCATCCCTGTGCCATGAAACTCAGGGAGTGCTGCTGACTGCCCTCCTGCACTGCTCCTGGCACAGCTGGGAGAAGATGCTAGGCTGGAGCAGTATTGCCTCCAGCTTCCAAGGCCTTTGGAGATAGCTGAGGAGAAGGAAAGCATCGTGCAGAACACAGATAATTGCTGGGGCCTGGCCTTTGGTGAATGCTAAGAAATGGGAGGAAGATTTCATTTGAAATAATAAAAAATCATGCTAGTGCTGGAGAAATACTGTGATCTGAGGTGGTGGGACAGACAGGAAGGTGTAAAACTCAAAATGTTTTGCTGAAACTTAAAAAAAAAAATTATATTTTACCACTTCAAGTCCTTGTATTTCTAAAGAATCCTCACTTTACGTGGCTTAAAATAGAAAAATCTCCTTCCATTATATAATAAAAACATAATTATTAGTGATGCTGTTGTTGTCTGCAACAAAAACACGTTTAGAGAGTTTTGCTATTAGCATGTTTCTATTTTTGCTTTCAATATTTTCATTATTTCTGTGAAAGCTTCCTGATTGAACCTTCTTCTCTAAGTATTTTTTACACATGAATTACATACCATTCTAATTATCTGTTTAATTACAGCTGCAGAAGGCTATTTAGAGCACTCTTGACTGTTAGAAATGAGTCCATGTGGGGAAAAATAAAAGGTAATTAGCTTTAAATGAAAAATATCTACTGTCATTTTCCACTGACAATAGGAAGGGAAACAATTTCTACACCTCATAGCAAATACAGACTCAGACTGCAAAGGACTGTTTGGCCCAGAGTCCATACCTTGAAATTATCTGAAATTTAACAAGTTTTACCACAGGTATTTGCTACAAAGATTTTGAAGGCATTGATATTCTAACTTTCTAAATTCTTGTAGCAAGTCCATTGCATCATCTGGATAAAGAGTGTCCCAGTTATGTTAAATGGAGATGCTTTTTGTAAGAGAGATGGGACTATGAAAAACAAGGCACTGTCACTGCACTGTGCTAGAACCCATTGGAATGTTAATAAACTTTAGGAATCTTCAAGTCATCTCAGACAGAGAGCTCTTGCTGTGAATTTGGTTCTTGTTGCAGATTCTGAGGTCTCTCTGGTGGCTGAATGCCTGCAGGCTCTGGAAGCAAACCCTGCAGCAAGGAAACCCCTAGTTTTATCATCTGCCCAAACTGTGACAGAAGGAGCCAGTGCTTGAGGACAACTCCTGGAGTCCATTGGACATACCAGGATGGGAGTTCCTTGTGAGTAACAGGAGTAAGTTGGGTATGGACACTGCTCTGTGCAATTCATGGCTGCAGATCCCTGCAGGAACCCCAGGCAAATGCACTTTGGAGCTCTCTCCTAAATGCATGTATTTGGCTCCTATTCAAGGTTAGCTAAGGAAAATGTGATTAAGGATTTGGGTTCTAGCTCTTCTCTGGTGTTTCAGGTCTATATCCAGGGGAGTGTAAGGGACAAAGTCATTATAATTTCTCTAAGTCTATAAATATGTGGTTTGAAAGATAGCAATACTCTGATTTGAAAACTTTTTATAGCACATTTTTAAAAAAATAAATAGGCATAGAACAGTTTATTCTTCTTTTTGTCCCCTTTGCTCTAATTCCCTCATATCCAGTAATGTTTCTTTTATCATCATGTCTATTGTGTTAACTCTCTGATAGCTATTTCTGTTTAGTGCAATCTACTTTTTATAGCATCTAAATATTGTTCCCTACTAATTCAGTATCTTATTTTCTTAACTATGTATATGCAAAGCTACTGGAGATACAGTCCACAGTAGGGAACAGCTGCCTGTGGACTTCACTGTGTCAGTGATCCCTGTCCACTGCATGGAGAACCTTTGCATGGAAGGAGTTTCTCTGCTACAGGCAAACATTTGTCACCTTTCATTTGCAAATACCAAGGTAAGGAACTAAGCAAATACACGAATACTTGTGTTCAAGCCTGTTTTCTCCTTTGATAATTGGTGTATGGCTTATGATTATGTATTTGCTGTACAACTTTGGGATTCCTTGCTGGACTCAGCCCCAAACCAGTTCTCTGCATGGATGGGTTTGTTCCTGGCTCCTCCATAGGGAAGAACTCAGTTTAGATTGTCTGCATCCACCAATAAAACTTGAATTCACGAGAAAGTGCCAGGGAGCCCAGCACCTCTGGGCACGTCTTCCTTTGGGGCAATTTTTTGTTTTGATATGGATTGTGAAGTCTGAATTTCCAGGAAAGCTTGTTCATCTTAAGTGAAGAATTAACAATAGTGTGTAAGCACTTTGCAGAAAACAGGTTTTGATTTTTTTTTTGTATTTGTATTTTGTATTTGTATTTTAAATTCACATAAAACTATGTATTAAGCTTCAAAGGACTTAGCAGTAATCATATGGTATTTTTCCCTTTGTCAGAGTTTTCATATAAAGTGGTGAATCTTGTTGAAGGGAAGAAAACTTTGTCATTAGAAGTAGTTGCTGAAAATATGTTTAAAATTTAGGGGGCAGTGATTAAATTGAGTTTAATTTAAAAAGACTCATATATCACTCACCTCAAATGGATCTTGAACTCCATGTGGCTGAATTGGAATTGTTTGTTTAAGGGATATGGTTTAAAAGGTGTTGAAGAGCTGCAGCTGTGTAGGGTGATTGACAGATGATTGTAAACAGGGGGCTGGCACCTCTGCACCTGCAGTCAGACTCACTTTGGAATGGAGTTCATCTAGTTCAGAATGAATTTTGAATTTCATTGTCATATAGGGGTTTAGAGTCAGATGATTATCAAAAGCTAAAAACTTTGGTTGAGAACTTTGATTTCAATGGTGGCTGCCATGCCAAGAAGTGCAAGACACGCTGTTGGAGTAATGAAATACTTTCATAGGCAGTAACCTTTTATCTCACAGAGAGGAACAGGATTCTGTGTCCATATTGATGGAAAATTGGTAAGTTTGTTTCAATTATTGAGAGGCTACTTGTGCTGTAAGAACATTTCCTCTTTAAAAATTATGTAGAAAGTGGAAGTATCACTGTTTAATCTGAGGAGGTTAGGATGCTGTGTTTCATTTTGCTGTTTAATTGCTTTTGGGTACCTATACTGCCTTGGAAAATGTTACTGTAGCTATCATTTGTGTTCCTCTTCTGCTGCTGGGCCTGAGTTACAATAAAATGTTGTAAGAAGCAGCTTCTGGATTTGGGGGATTTGATTTACTTCTCTATAGTTACTTGTATAGCAGTATAAAATAATTGTTAAATGGAACACTTTTAACTCTGTACATAGAGAGACTCAGTAAGTGGGAGTATTGGTAGGGAACTGAAGGAATAGACCTTAGTGTGAGTTTGTAACAATTTCCACTGCCTGACCTAGGAACTGAAGATCAGAAAATCCTACCTGGAATTACAGGCTCCTGCCTGGAAGTCATGAAGAGAGGCAGGAGATGGTGCATTTTTTGCATGGGTGTTAGCACACTTTAAATAGGGGTAACAGGCAGACAGTAGCATTTACACCCAGTATTAAGATCCCCTTGGTGTGGTTAAAATATTGTTTGGGTTTTTTATCTGAGCTTGGGTTTGCTTATCTAGCTCTACCTCAACTGATGGGATGAAGAAGATAGATCCACTCGATTTAGTCTTTACTCTGCTGTTAGCTCCTGATGAAACAGACATTTTGGCTTAATGTAAGTAAGAATTAATAACTTTTTATTAAAAGGTGGATTCCGAAGACAAGAAATAGGAATACGAAACTTGCAGGTAAATAATTTTATGTCCAGTCATCTTATAATATCTGTACAAACTTTCTCCAGAAATTCAGCACTCTAGTATTAAATATAAGTATTGAAAACCACTTAAAACCAGAATAATTGTTAGTAACTCTACGTAATTACTTTCTCCCTGGGTTAATATTTAACTAGCACAGAGTTAAGACATCTGTGAAAGCCAATTTACATCAGCTTTGTTATATTACAGCACAGGAGAGATTAATAAATGGAGTAATATTTTATTGATCAGAAGCAATACTTCTCTCAGCAATTAAAATGCATGATTCATATGAACAAGGTGAAAATGAACAACTAAAAAAATAACTTCACATTTTTTCCATTTTGTTCTTAGTGTAAGCAATAAATACAATGCCATAGCTTCTATTAATCTTATTTACATAGTACAATAAATGAATGTTGCCTGGTTGCCAGCCCAAATGTTTCTTGACATCAAAAAGAGTACATGTTGCAGCATTTCTACAGCCAGATACTCTTGGTGCTTAGATCACCACCATGAAAAACTGCACAACAAAAATGTCAACATTAAACAATCAACTGAGGGACCCTGCAATGCAGCCATTTATTAATTGAAGACAGTAGCATTAAAAATAGACATTTTCTCTCACTGAATCTTAACATGCTGGTGTTACAGATAACAAATGTAAGTCAACTATTGCTGTAGCCCCTGTAGATTGATACAATAAGTCCTCACTAAATAATAATAATAAAAAGAAAAAGCAAATAATAGTAGGTAATAAACAAATAATAATCTGCCTGTTCAAAGGAATCTCACAGCCCCATCAAAAGAGAGTTTCCTTCCATCCCAGAGAATACAGCTATGGACATTCTGTAAAGTAGAAGACAGCCATGAGAAATCAGCATAAGGATTTGATTTTAACTTCTGGTGACAGAAAAACATTTTAAGAAGCAGACCCTTCTCTTACCTATGTAGAAAATGAAAAAAAGGTGAGGTAGGAAGACAAAAGAAGGAATTGGTACTTTCCAATGCAAATTACCAAACAGATTATCTAACCTCAGCAGGAGAGGGGAAATATAGCTCTGCTATACCATGTGACCCTTCATAGTCAGGAAGATTTTCTTGCACATCAAGCTGGATGGGTTTCTTTTCCAAAGTGAAGATTGGGGGGGGG
>VWYO01014950.1:138503-151463 GCA_013400275.1 Rhadina sibilatrix
AAGAAGTTAAGTGTGGGGGGAGGGGGTGCCCAGAAGGAAGCTGTGATTGTCCACCTAGAAGTAGGAAAATTTCTGTATAAAAACAATTTTCCCTCCTAAATCACCATGACAAGTTTCTCTAATAGAGGACAGAGAGCAATTAGCAATATGTATTAAATGACAAAATCTATAGTCTGTTAAATTTGAACTGCCTCTCTGAGAATGAAGCCTAATTAAAGTCTAATACTGTATCGCACTCTAAACCAACATCTCCGTGTTAATTACAACAACAATCCACCAGGTACCATGAAATAATTGTCTAATAATATGCCATAAATGGCTTCCAGCACATTAAAATGTGACACCTGTCTGGGCTTGGAGTCTCAGTGGTACCTGCAGATTCTGCAAAGGGAACTCAAGACAGATCTTACACCAGCTGATGATCTGGTCCCACAAATGTAAAGTTGCTACACTGGAGCAGGGATTTTCTACACCCCTGATCTCTTCAGAACATTGCACAGATTTTCAGCAACACTACAAAGATGAGCAAACAGAGTTGTAAGTAACCTCTAGTCATGTTGTAGCAGACATTGTTACTGTCACTCTTAAAATTTCAGAGACTGTGACATCTGATTGCCAGATCTCACAATGTAGTGTACTCTACACTACACCATCCAACAGATCTTCAAATCACTCCCATCAACTCACCAGACAGCCCTGAAGAAGAGGAGAATCTTTATTTGTGCATCCTAGCTGAGATTCTATATTGTGACACTAAATCATTAATAAAACACTTTCTATATTCAAACTCCAGACAAAAGAACTGTAAAAAAAAAAACTAAAGAAAGGTGCAAGTGGCATGAACTCGCTCCATCCTCCTCTTTTCTAAGTACAAAGCATTTAACACCTTATGAAGTCACAAAGTAATAAACACTGAAAATTACCTAGACTAATGAAGCATAGAAGAAAGCTACTGACAAAAATGTTTAAATGTCAAAGTTTAGGTGTTTTGTTCAAACTGGTCTCAGAAAGAACTGTCTTCCAATTTTTTGACTGGACTACATACACCAGAAATATGTTCATTAGCAGAACAGTCTGTCACAGTTCCAGCATCTACTTTTTCTTCTGCCTGATTTTGTTTTTCCCCAGTTCAAGTAGACTAATCTGCAAATGAAATGTATAAAACTTTCTTACATTTTTAATTTTCAGTGAACTCACCTCGTTTCATGCCCTCATTCTCAAGCATTTTTGTCATTTCACTTAATGAAACTACTATTTCTTTAAAGCATAAAGATTTAACAAAAATATAAATTTCTATAAAGATATTTTCTCAAGACCTTCCCGACAACCTCCTAGTTTTCAGTGAGACCTTTATGCACCAGCAGAACCAAAGAAACAATATATATTGTTCTTAGCTAATTAATTGAGAGAGAGATTCAGAATCAACCAATCCAAAATAATATTGAAATTCTCAATCTATAAAGTTTTGAACCTTTATAATACAAACTTTATACTGGATTTTCCAAATGATGAGAATTACTAACATTAGGCTGGTTGATTAGTCTGAGTCTCATATACTGGCTTTAAAGGTAGTATATCATGTGCACTGTGCTCAGTCTTGCATGCTCATCTCAGACAACAAAAACAGCCACAAAATTAACCAAAACTTTGCCCCAAGAATGAAGGAATAAGTTCTCAAGCATATGGCCTGGGAAATATGTAAAAGTAAAATCAGAACATGGGTACAACAAATTCTGTACATGATCTCCAGTTGAGTACATTCCTTAAGCCCGCAGTGAAGTTCCCCCAGCCGCAGTTACTACGAGTGCCTGGAGGACTTACAGCGACTCAGGTTACTCCTTTGCTCTCTGGCAGTGAGGCCACATCAGTCTTGTCTTTGTTAAATCCAGAAGAAACTTCCATACAATTCAGGAGAAGGAGACACTTCTGAATATCCTGAAATAGCTTAAATAAAATTGCTCAAATCTTGGTGCAAGATATTACATTGCAGTACATCAAGGCTCACACTGGAAGCGGTGTCTCTGTGCTTGGTGTAAAACAGTGGGAAGAAAACAAACTGGCCAAACCAAAGCAAAACATCAATCTCTTTAACCAAAACAGCAGTATCTATCTTGGATCTGTTACCTCAGACTACCTGTCAGGTTTTTTTGACAGCCAAAAAAATGCTGGACCAAAAAAAAACCTGGAAAACTTCTTGTTATTATTGCACCTACTGAAACCATTTTGCTTTGCTCTATTTTAGGTTGAATTAAGACAACAGAGTATGGTATTTACACTCTAAGATTCTATAGGCAAATGAAGTGGCTTTAACACAGCACAGTCTTATACAAACTTCCAAGAAAATAAGAAATCCTTCATTGATTCCCTTTGTACAAAAATTTGCCAACTTTGTCTACACAGTAGAAACTGAAGAGGCAAAGTTTGTATCCTTATATAAATGCACATACATATATAGATATATATGTACAGATGTCCATACTGTATAGATACACAGAAACACAAACATACCTACATATGCATGCGTGCATACACACACACACATATGTATGTACGAGAAGCACGTAGCTTTAGTTTGCATCGTTCAGGAGAATGCCATATCCCTAGGTAGGTAAGATCCTCTGGCCATGAAGTCACAGCATCCCAGCCGGGCAGCCCCTCAGCCGTAGAGCTTGTCAGTCTTTAGAGCCACGCTGTCCATGTCGTGGTAGCCCTTGCCGTTGAGGTGCTCGCTGGCGCAGTCGTGGCCGTAGCCGTAGCCCTGCACGTCGCTGATGGTGGACACGGTGTAGGAGGCCGTGCGCACGGCGTCCGAGTGGCTGAAGCTGTGCTCGAACTGGATCTTGTACTGGTTCCAGTGCCTCCTCAGCACGGCCTGCACCTGTGCCCCGGGACAAACAAAACGCCCGTCAGCTGCTGGGGGATGGCTCAGTTCCCCTCAGCACCAGGGACGTGCTGCTGGTGTCCCAGCTAATGAGGCAGTGAGGCTCAGAAACCCCGGACAAGGGTAGCTACCTACACACTGCTCAGCACTTGGGACCTTGTGAATTATTCACCGCTTAGGTAAGCGTTATTGTCCAGCAAATCTGGTGTCCAGTAATGGCATTTTACAATTGCAGTGTACTAGCTGCTCAGAAAAGGCCCAGGTTACAGGAGGAACAGCAGCCACGCAATTTTCTGCTTCCTCCCCTGTGAACTTCAGTCTAGTGTAGACAGACCAGAAACAGAGGTGAAAAAGGCAATTTCTGTTCATCCTTATTTTCAAAAGGCCACATCCTCAGCAGCTGTAAATCTCAACAAACCGTAATTTACATTTTCTATGATTTTGGCACAAGTCGGTCTTTCCCAGTTTTTGACTGTACCTTAAGCAAATGACTAGAAGGACAATTTCCTGAACTCCACATTTCTACCAGAGTTAAAAATAAAGCTGATAAAATAGCTGAAGGCCCCATTGGTTTATATGTCTCCACTGAAAGGATGTGGTGTTTGTCATGGCCTTCCTCCCCTCCAGTATGGTTAAACACCTGTGCAGAATGGAGTGATGAAGTGTCACTTTCATGAAATTCACAAGGAATTAGTCTTTCAGGGAAGGTGCCAACTAGGAATGTTAACAATGGTAATAGCCCCTGTTGTTGCTTTTTCAGACATTTTTCTATGTTAAAAAAATTGCTTACAGGTCATGGATATTTAATTTCCTTTTCAGTCAAACTTTGTACAGAAAACAGTCCAACTGCTAACCAGTGAACGGTGGCTGCCCCAGTTAATTGTTTATATTGTGGGTAAATATTTTTAGGATTTTCCATATGTCTTCAGGGTTTATGTTTGCTTTCCATTTCCATTTCCCTCACACAATGGCTCCTTTTGTCTAATTTTACTCTGGCTTTAATCATGAAAAATAAAAATAAATACAAGAAAAGGGATGTCGTTTTTAGAGTTCCTGCAGTCTGGTATCAGAAACCTCTGTTTAAAGGAGAACTTCATATTTCTCTGATCCTTTACAAGGAAATGTCAGAGACTAAGGAAAGAAGTATCAACCAATTAATATAACAAATTAGCATTTTAGGGCAAAGTAAGTGCTCTCTTACTGTTCATAAAAGCTTTCTAATCCACTCTAAACATCTAAACACAAATCTTCAAACACTGAGAAATCAACTAACACTTAACACTTTTGAGTTTCAGACCTTATTGCTTTTCATATCAAAATTCTGTTTTTCTTCAGAGTCTAAAGGCAGAGTTCTTGTTTCAGCAGGGGAAGTTTTTGATTAATCAATATATACATTGCACAGAACCTCAGAATAGAGCCAATACAGAACCTTAAGTTTTTGCACAGGTTGAATCAATCTCCTGTAATCTATCATAAAGCCAAGACAAGAAACATATTCAAAATTCCAACTTTTCCAAGAGGGAAGCTTGGAATTTAGTTTGGAATCAATCAATCTGTGCTCATCACCAAGCTATGTTCTATTTGTTCTCCTTTCACAGTCAGTTACTTCAATAAGCTCAGAGTTTGAACGTAGACACACATGCAAAAAATCACATATTGGGCAATTTTCACTTTAGACAAGACAGGCTGGAGGTGGGGAAAATGCCAGCAACTGGAATAAAATGGCTTAACAAGGTCAAAGAAGTCTCTTGGCAGAGCTGGGAGATAAACTAGGCTTGTCAAATTACACACTCCAGTCCTCTCCCACACTTCTCCTGGGTCCTTCAGTAACAATTGTTCATCTTCCTTTTGCTTAATAACATTTGTTAACCAGTCCTAAAGGACACCCAGAGGATTCCTCAGCTCTTAAGAGTCACCAGCATCCCTGAAAGACAAGTGTCTTGGGGCTGCTGCCAGAGAGCAGCAGTCAGCTGCTCCATGCCAGGGACAGGGGACTATAAAAAGGGTTTTCTGTAGGGGCAAACAGCATTTCCTCTCTGCCTGCCCCAGTGCCCATCACGCTCTCTCCGTGCCATGTATTCCTGGCATTCTTCCCAAAGCCTCTCCTTGACTGCTGGATCAGGACTGCACCTCTGTCCTGCTGTGTCTGTTCTTGTAGGGCCTTGTATCCTTTCATCTACAGTGACTGTCTTTCAGTCTTCTCTAACCTTCCAGTCATTTATGGAAGAACATGGGAAAATTCAATGACACTGTGTTTAACAATGTGTGTGTCTGCCCACAAAGTGAGAACAGAACTTGTACCACGTTCTTCTCAGCTTTAAGCAGTGGCAGGGAGCTGTAAATTCAGCTCAAGAGGGGTAGAATTTTGTAACTTTTGTTACAAGAAAGGATATAAAGGAAAGCATTGAATGAAAAATATTGTAATAATATAACTGTGTTTCTCAGTCATTAACAGAGATGCTGGTTCCAGCTGGAAGAATTTCTTTCTCACCTTACAACTTAATAGTGGCTGGATCTGATGAGTTTGCACAAAGGACTCCTTCCAGTCAGCCCTATAAATACTGGTAGCTTGATGTTGGATATCAGACAAATTAAACAACTCAGTAGCCACCCAGGAGAAAAAAAAACAAACCAAACCACAACACAGTCTCATCCATCTCATCTATTGCACAGCAGATTGTATAACCTTGCAAACCTGAGACTATGATCTTCATGGCAACATTTCTGTGGAGCAGTGAAATGAAAGAACAAAAGCAAACAAACCCCATAAGGCTTACACAGATCATGTAGGTCATTATAGCACCTGTTACTGAAATTTTAACAGGAATCTTCTGATTTATCAGAGATCTGGGACAAGCTTCTTCTCTGACCACAGCCTGTATGGCCCCAAAAGCCACGCTGGGCCATCTGAAGCTGGAAAATGTGATGTGTTGAGAGCATCTTTCTCTGTGTGCTGCTGGCCCATGAGCAGAATATGAGTGTCCTTGGGGAAGCCCTGCCACAGAAGAGCCAAGCTGAAGGGCTTGCACATCCGCCCTGCCTGGAGGAGGTTTGTGACCAACAGCTGCAGTGCCTGTAAGAACTGGATTTGACAGGCCATCCCTGGCTGCTCTGCTCAGTGAACTGGAGATGTTCCTTGGCTACAGTCAGCACCAACTCTTTTTCTTACATTTCTTAATTTATCTTCACTGAAGTTCTTTCCTAGCAGATCACTTTTGTTCACTTTTTGGCCAGAAGTGTCTTTCTTGCCAAAGACAGGATTTGGCTCTTGATATTTGGTGCAGAATACACTGAAATGTACAGTAACAGCTGGGAAAGGCTAAGCTTAGAGAAAAATTGGTGTATTTAGCATTTTTTAATTGCCAATACCCCACTGGGAATCTCTGCCCCACTGTCACTCCAAGTGTCAATTCCAACGTCAGCAGCACCTTTGAAACACAGACTCAGTGCAGCCAAGTGCTGCCAGCAGTGCCTGGGGCTGCTCCTTCTGTAATCCCTCAGGAGGAGCTGCTGTGAAGGGGAATGAGAAGCAGCCCCTGTGCAGCCCAGCTAAGCTGCAACTTTCAGGTGTGACTACAGGGGAGCACACGAGTGCCTGCAGCCCCACTTGCTGGGGCCAGAACCCTTTAGCAGCACATTTTTCCTGTGCTGACATTTTTCCCTTACCTACATTCTCCCCTTGGATTTCCTTACTGATACAGTTATTTATAAAGCACTAAGTTCCTTCTTGAACAAGGTGTACTGAAAATCATTAGAAAAAAGCAAGTAGTGGTCACTGAAGCACTGAACCCAAAAGTGGTTTAAAAGGCACAATTTTCCACTCTCTAGAGGGCAAATACAGACATGTATGTTTAACTAAGTCAAGGTCTATGATCTAAAAATTGAATTCCTACATTAATAACTGTTAAAATACCTAAGTCCTCCTTTAGACACTCTTCTGCCAGTAGATATTCAAGCAGTGATTCACTTATTAGCATTTGTAGGAGTTGTGAAGAGCTCATCTTTTACCACTGATGAGCCCATGGTGAATTTAGGGGATGACTCAGGTTTGGTTTTTCTTACACAGCAGAAAAGGATATGTTAAAAAATATGAGTTTGTAACAATGAAATATTAACAGACACAGGAAGAGATTTCAGAATCAGTCATAATTTAAAATTAAAAACAGCCTTAGAAGAGGCACAAGGATGAAGACAGAACTGATCAGGGGACAAGGTTCTTTTACAAAAACTGCAGAAATTTCAAGGTTTTCCACCCCTCTTCCCTAATTTTCTACTGGAGCAGAACAAACTGATTTTTTTTCCAAACACCTGTTTTTAGAAGGCATTCTGAACTACACTATGGCATTCTGAAGGCATCTGAGCTTTTTGTGCTGTAGAAGGGAAAGAGTGTGTGAAATGTCAGTGCAGAGTGAGGGCAAGTGATCAGATCCCATCCAGAACACTTTGAAGCAAATGTACAGGCAGGGACTTGAACCTGTATCTACTCTGGTAAAATCAGAGCAAGGCCCCAGGCCCACTGAACTCAGAGAAAGACTGTCTTCATCTTTTCTGGCTCCTTGGCAAAACAATCAGTGAGACTGACACACAACAGACACACAAATAAGCCTTCAAAGGCCACGGCAGTTTCATTGCAATTCTGTCAGCTTTGGACTTGGGAAGGGAAGGAAGGGCAATCAATGTGAATCAGTTCTATCATCAGCCAAATATTTACCTGTGAGTAAAAATTACTGCTCAATAGCACTATAGAAACACACTGACACAATTTTAGAACATCTGATAAAAACCCCTAAGGGTTCAGTCTTAGGAAAACATCTGGTTACTCCCATATTTCTACTTACAGCCTATACTGTAACCACACTAAATGCAGAACAAATGAGCAAACACATGTGTAGGAATAGGTATAGCATTGTAATTGTTCCTCTGCCAAAAGTGTTGGCAAATTACCAGTCAGTTTTTTGGTGGGGGTAGTTTGGTTCATTTGTTTTGGGGTTGCTGGGATTTTATTTATTTATTTTTTTTTACAAATAAGAGCAATATTAACAATTTTAGATGGTTTTCTTTAGCCTTCCTACTGCTTTGATCTCTGACACTAAGCCTCTGGAAGTGTACTCTCTACAGCCTGGGGCAAGAGTTTCTACATGAAAATCACCCTGTGCACTCCAGGGACCTTGACCTATCCAAGATAACAGCAAAGCTTGTTAGCTTCAACAGGATCAATACCATCCACTGCTGAAACCTGGCACAATCTGCTAATGTCAGAATAAGGTTTGTCCTTGGAACTGGCTGATCAGGGTACCTTAAACATGCACTTCTAACCCACACAAATTCCTGTCCTGAGCACACCAAGCTGCTAAGGTCTGACTGTTGGAATGGTGCTTTTCTCTTGTGCTAAAAAACACTTTTCCAAACCTCAGCCTAAAATTTTCCCAGAGTGTCATAAAACAATCCCAGACTCATAGAAGGAGCTTGGTTGGAAGAGAGCTTTGTGCCCATTTAGTTCCAGCCCCCTGCCGTGGGGTACAGCCATACCCCAACCCAGCAACACGTGTGCAGTGTGTCCTGTTCCTGCTACAGAGGCACCAAGCAGTGACTCTCCAGGATAACATCCTGCACAGCCTCCAACACAGACAAATAAACCTTCTGGGTGTTGAACTGCTTTTCAGTGTTATGATATGTATATGGACTTTATAGCAAAGTGACAACTCTCTTCAATTTCTTAATCAAGACCAATGTGTACAGCTTAGCACCCAAGAATCAGTCCTAACACACTTAATGGTCCATGAATGATGGCACAGTCCTTTCCAAGCTCTGCTCTTAGCACCCTGATAATTTGTTTTCTTCTTTTAATTTAGACAAATTTAGACATAAAATAAAATAATAATTAAAAAAAAAATTACTACCTCCTTAATTGCTGAAACAAAAACATATAAAGAGAAAAATTATTATGGATATAGTAAAAGTTGTTGCTTTACCTCGCCATTAAAGAAGCAGAAAATTGTAGCCACCAGTAGACCCTGTAAAATAAAAACAAAGATTCTGCTTTAATTCATATGCATGTGGGCTATTTCAGGTGTGAGATAATTAAAGGTTTCTGATAAAATTCAGATATAGATAGCAGAGAAAAATGCAGGAGAAATCTAAACACGATCAATTATTTCTAAAAACAGATCACTAAAAATACGAGGCCAGCTTTCTGCCATGATATTTCTTTCCTTTGAAAACTGGAAGGCAATTAAATAAAAATTCAGCATCCTGAGAAGTCAAAGACTACCGGATGAAGATCTTGAAGAACTGAAATACCACGATCATTCCTCTTTGCTTTGATTGCCATGCCAACTGCTCTGAGCTCAGGTGAGCAAGGGCTGCGTGCTGCTTCCCACCTGGTAGTGCATGAGGATGTGCATCACGTAGTCGTACACCTCCTCGGCGATCCGGCCCTCGGGGCGCCATGGGAACAGCACAAACTCGATGCCAAGGAGCGGCACCAGAATCAGGGTGGCTCTCACTGCTTTCATGTACAGGTTGGACTCAGCCTTGTGGGTATCTTTCAGCTTGGTTATGAGAACACGAACGATATTCAGCAGGAAGAAAAGGTTCACCTGTCGGAAAAGAAAATGACACAGAGAGGGAGGTCTGAGAAATAATCCCGCAGGCTGATTTGTGAGACTGGAAACCAGACAGCACAAACTCACACTGCCTGGCTAGCATTGTGATTGCACAAGAGATATCAGATAAACATCTTTGAAAACACCTTTAAGTAACTGAGATGTGGCTCTAACTTCCAGTATCCACACCCATTCCTCAAACTCTCTAAGCAAGTGGTAACAACCCCCACACCTTTCTCTCTGCTGTCAGTAGCAGTGCATGGGTGAAGGACTGATTCTTTTCAGGTTGGTCAAGAGAGAGGATGATGCTTTTCCCTCCTTGTATTTAAATATGCTTCTTCAAAAAGCCACTTTTTTTTTTTTTTTTTTGAGCATGAATTCAGTAAATTTATAGAGAAGAAAAAAAATCAGACTTAAAAAAAAAAAAAAAGCAAAATACTGCTACAAGGAGCTGTATATTTCTCTAGACAAACAGTGGATTTGGGATTCTCAGGGTAGTCAATGGTTGCATCTTTTATTCTTTCAGCAGAGCTTCCAGTGGGGCAAGCACTGAGATGATGCTCTTTGTGACTGAACTTGTCTACAAGTTGTTCAAGACTGAACAACTACTGAACTTGTTTATTTCCATAGTTACTAAGGCTTTTTTGGTTAGAAATTGTCTATCTCTGTTCCTTCAGTTTGACCAGAAAATTGTCACAACTGTCATTGTGAGCAAGCACAAAACTGACACGCACACAGAGATATGTGCATGGATACACACACACACACACCCCCCAAGGATGAGTAACCAGAGTAACAGCAGCCTCAGGGATGATCCCACCCACATCTCCCCTGCAGCCCCTGGTGGAAGCTGCAGGTGGATAATACCCTGGGAGCTCAGCCAGTCCATGCCCTTATCCAAGGCACAGAGAAAGGACAGAGGTGCTCTGGGGAGCCACCATGGGAGGCAGAGACACAGGCTCTGCTCCTGTCCCAACTTCCAGAGGATTGTCTGCCCTTGCCAACACCTAGAGACAAAAAGGAGGCAGGGGAAGAAGCAGGCTGGCAGGCAGGCAGACAACTCCTTTCTAAAAGGTCTCAGAATTCCTGGTCTAGGAGGAGGCTCTGTCTGGCTGTGGCACAAGTGCAAGCAGGGAAGGCATTTCAGACCACGGGTGTCCCGCTGCCTCCACAGCCCCAGCAGAATTCTTTCTGTCACTTCAGGCTTTCAGGATAAATAGCTCTGTGCTGTTATAGCAACACAGCCCTTTACAGATATGGGATGTTATTTATATTTGACTTACATGCTATTTAAATTATTCTAACAGGAAATTGTCTTACATAGGAAACTACTGCATGAATTTCTCCTGGAAGCCTCCAGCTACCTTTAAGCTTTGTTTAAACAGCCAAGGTCTTCTAATTCTTTCTCAAGGGATTTATTTAGATTTTATGTAGCCCAAGATCCCTATCCGACTTCCGATAGTACGTGCAGACAATGAGTCCTTCCTCCATTTCTAAATTTAATCCTTCTCAAATCTACTTGTTCAACATTAACATGTCTCAAGCACTGAGTTTTCTGCCCTTTCATGTTTTGGTAGTGTGGCCAATTCCTATAACGCTGTCCTGAAGTGCTAACTGAAGATGGAAGTTGCAGCAGCCAGGCATAAATAGCAGCACCCAATGAGCTGTTTCTTTTACAATATGCACAGAGTTTTTCTATTTGTTTCACTCACCAAAACCAAAATGCCCAAAATTAAGCACGTGAAGAGTTTGCAAATAGCTAAAACAGCAAACAGAAAAGCTGGAGGAGGGAAAGCAGAGGGCAGAGTTGAGTAGAACTGGATGAGTGTCAGTACAAGTATGTAGCACCAATTTTTGATGAATATCTCTTCTGTCAGAAAATAAGAGCAAGATCAGGATGAACTGAATTTTTAATTAAAGTGATGAAAACAGGTCCTGGTTTTAAGTAAGGTGCTGAGTGGATTTTTACATTTGAGCGAAAGTAGGGCAGTGGAACTCCTCGCATGCACATTATCATCAAACTGACTGTGATGGTTTGGAAAAGCCCAAAGGAGTTCTGTTGTGCTGTCTGCACAATGAACACAGAGTGAAATAGCAACGGCCCCACAGTGACCTGAAAATTGAACAGGGCAACTGAGCAAAAATAGAAACAAAGGCAGAGAAGGCAATCCTAGACAAAACAAAACAAACAAAAAACAACAACAACAAAAGTGTTGGTGCCTATACTGGAAACTCAGGAGCATTCAGGTTCTGGCTTGAGAGTGGCAGTGAACTGAAGCCAAGTTCCCAAGTTCCCAAGTCAATAGGGGCTGCAGTTTTTGAATGAAACTCTCCTCATGTCCCTGATATTTCTACTTTTGTCCATGCTGAGTTTCCACTAAGTAGTACAGTAATCCTTGTAGGTTTAAATTCTGTTTCAGTTCCTCCTTAGGATGATATAAACAGACCATTGTCACTCAAGGCACTCAGATATTCTTAGACAGGAGTTGGTGGCCATTGCTTGGCTTTTAATGCAGTTGTGCAGCTCCATATTTTTGCCTGCTTGGACACTGAGCATTCCACTTCTAAACTCCTAAGCCTGGCACCGAGTTCAGCTTGAAGTCATTAAACACAAGGACATGAAAGGCAAAGTGGGGAGCACCTGAACTTCTTTCTAGCACGCTTTCACTCAGAACAGGCATCTGTAATGGTAATGCTCTGTCAGACTGCAACACCACTACGTAGCATTATTACAGGGAGAAAGGAACATCCCTATAACAGTATTTATATAAACAATGGCACAGCTAAATAATCCAGGGACACCCAAACAAACAAAACCACAAGAGCCCTGGCACATCTGAAGTCTACACAGAAATCACTACTGCTTTCACTGAAGTGCAAACCATTTCCTTTTCCCTTCCCTCCTCAATTTTGATCAATTATTTGTCTAGCATGGAAACTAACATCACCCTCTACTGTCCCATTCCCTGTCTGTTTCTTTAATTGTGATTGCTTAGGCAGATAGCTGTAATTTAATGGTCAATTGAAGACAATTCCAATCAAAGTGCAACCTATGTCTGCTCCTGTTTCTTTGGCAGAAGAACTGACCACTGTTATGTAACAACAGGGACCATAAAAGCAGCGTTGTTTTTAACTTTATGTAATCGTAGGATTTTCAGTGATGTACAAGAGTTAAATTCCCATTGGTTTCTGCCAATTCTCACTGGCCCCCACTTGACAGTCCCCTTCACGTTCTTTGAGATCTGCTCCTGCAAATAGAAACAGTGTCTTCCCCCTCGTTATCTAATTTGCAGTTTAATGTTGTTGCTTAAATGTCTACTAAAGCAGGTCATGCTTAGTAAAGTGTGGAAATTGTATCTGGCAAGCAAGCTGCTTAAGCAAATGAGGGTTCTGTTCACAAAGCCTAAACACATGCATTTAATCTAACATCTTTAGCCCTGTCTTGTCTTTTCTGAATTTTTTTTTTTTTTTTTT
>VWYO01014950.1:155446-234490 GCA_013400275.1 Rhadina sibilatrix
AAAAAAAAAAAAAAAAAGCAGAGTATAATTTAGATTTTTAATTTGCAGAAATCTCAGAGTGCAAAGTGGAAAAAATACCACTCAAGGTAATATTAATTCTGTTTTCCACTACAATTACATATTTATTTACTTTTTAAAATAGAATTTTTATGGTGTTACAATCCCATACTAATAACTGAGTCTGGATTTTTATTATTCCTACGCGAGGACCCTGAGATCCTCAAGTTTGGCAGAATCTGTTATGATATTTTGCCTCATTGCATATCTTGCCACACTTAACCATTCCAAATCCTTAAATTATCTGATAGTAACCCCAAAAGAAATGTACTTTGATGTGGGTAATCCCCTCTCAGTCTTACCCATCACAACATGTAACTACCCCAGAGAACAATTCATGGTTTTAAAATGCTTCCAGTTTTAACCTACTCATAACTGCACCTAGGGACCGAGAGCTTGCAGGTTCAGGTTCTGGAGGAGCCTGGCATTTATTTGCATTTAGCTTCATTCAAAATATATTCTACAGTTCAAATGCTATAATATAATTTATTGGGAAGTCTAAAATGTGAGGTTGTGAACAAGGAGCAACAGCTAACTTCGGTTTGGTCACAGTAAATCCTTTCCTTCCCTCCTTCCAATATTGATGCCTGTCTGATTGTTCTATTTATGCCACTTCACAACCAAGACCCAATATTGTTTTACCATTTTCTGCTACCTAACTCACTTGATGATGATTATTAGCAGCTACCTCAGATATGTTTTCCAGCACACTGATGACTGCTTCTGCAGGAGAAAAGGAAATTATTTTTTACCCAATTCAGCTTCTGGAGTTTTACCCTTACTTCCACAGAATTAAGACTTATCTTCCATGTCTAAATAATAGTAAAGCCAGAGCTAGGGATTTGTTTTTGTATGTCATCTTTAGGTTCTTGTGTTGCAAAAAAAAAAAAAAAAAAGTTCTTATTTTAACTGAAGATGGCCAGGTTAAAGCCATAAGAAACTAGCAGACAGATCCAAAATATCTTGCAAAACCTTCTTCCCTGCCCTGCCTCGGTGAATCCAGCTGTCAGCCTCCCTGACATCATCTGGGATAAGCTTCCCTGCAGTTGTTTCAGGGCAAAAGCGATGCTGTGGAGCTGGGAAGAGGCGTTCAGTAAGCTCAGTCCCTTGCAGCACTTTCACTATTTCACAACCTCGAATGTGCAACGTCCCCAGCCCCGTGAGCCATCTGCTGTGCTACGTCACACGGACTCGGGGACACGGCGCTGGGCACGCCGGAACCTCGCTGCATCCAGCATTCCATCAGCTGGGCAGCTCCAGCTCTGCTGGCTGCACAGCCGCTCACCCACACAAAAACAAGGCTGCAAACAGACTTTCACTTACTGGGTTAGTTGCGACTAATTCCTGGTTGTTGGCAATGGCTGTCAGGGAAATTATTGTTACAACAGAGTTGCAGACAAAAGAGAAAAACAGATTTTTATGCAGGGTAATCCTTTGGCAACTCAAGCTCCTAGAAAAGAGAAACAAGAACAAATGAGTACATGGGAGAACAACTATGTGTACTTGGGGACAACTCTTGACATTTTGAAATGCTAGAGCTCTTGATTTTACTAACAAGTCTTACATCAACCCTTTCTTCAGGTCCAGAGCAAATTTAATACACCAAAAGGAAGAAAGCAAGTACATTTAGATCCAATATGCTTATAGTGAAGGACCTACTTTGTCTTAGCTGAAAGTTATTTCAATGCTGATAATAATTCTCAGAAGATTTCCTTTGTTTTGGTTAGTACATAAAGAATTTCCCAATCACTGATCACACCTGTGATTGATGAAGCTGTTTTACCCTGTTTCCATTTACCCAGATCTGTTCAGATCTTTTGAGGGTAATTCCTGTTACTCATATCCTTGTCATTTTTCTTCCTTCAGCCTAAAGCTAGGGAAATACCTAAATAAGCAAAATAATGCCAATCTCCCCGACTTTTGTGTATAACTTAATTACAAACAATTTCTAGGACATAATCATAAAATCCCTAAAGAACTGCATTTATTTTGTTAATTTCTAAGGTTTGCTTTTAATCTTGCAATAAAATTGAAGAGAAAATATCTTCGGAAGGGCTTTAAAAAACGA
Organism: Rhadina sibilatrix; assembly: GCA_013400275.1. NCBI lineage: Eukaryota > Metazoa > Chordata > Aves > Passeriformes > Phylloscopidae > Rhadina > Rhadina sibilatrix. The sequence goes on from VWYO01014950.1 coordinate 157,572, forward strand.
ACAAACCCAGAGATTCAACTATATAAAACAATGTTGAACTTAGAAGCAGCAATTTTCTGTTTTTCTGCCATTCTAGAGAAAGCAGGAATAACTTAGTGTTGTCTAAGAGGAAGGACTACTTCTCATTCAAGTTTTTCCAGTGAACTCCTGGGTTGCTTTGGAGACAGCACCGACTGAAGTCTCTGCTGCAGAGTCCGTGCTCTATACCCACACCTGCCTGTCTCCAGTTAATGGCCAGAGAGATGGAGAGCAGCTGATTGACACTTTGGGATAACCAGCTGGGGCAGAAAATCTACCACTTACACATGTGCCACTGAGAGAAATCAGAAACACATTCAAAAGCGCACCAGGGGACATGTCTGAACTGTCACCCAAAGGGGAAAAAAAGAGATAAATGGAGTTTTCTGGCCTCTTCAAATAGCATGCCTGGAAGAAAAGATAAAGGAGGGACACTGGTGATTCATTTTTAATTTGAGGGTAGAAGGGAGACCTTTCCATTTTTTCAGAGAAATGCAGATATAGAATCCTCACAAAAGGCTGGAGGAGTGTATTGAAAACTGCTGACAGATGAAACAACAATCAAGGTGACCCAAAGGTAAAAAAGGACAGCCCCATAAGCCTGGCTATTGGGCAGATCTTGGCTGCATCCTTTGCAGCTCTCACAAGGGCAGTGTACAAAGCACCCACAAATCCCTGGAGTGAGCTCACAGTACACACTGTGCAAGCCCTGAGACAGTCTGAGCCCATGGCACTAAAAACAAGGGAAGGAAACCCCTCTAGAAACCAGTGCTGCCATTTAACAGGGACCTACAGGAAACTTTGGTGGCAACATGTCATTCGGCTGAAGAAAATACAAAAGAAGAAGTCTCCAAAATATGGAAATCAGGGTTGTGTATGAATTTGAGGAAAAAATCTATTCCATTAGGCTCTTTAAGATTTTATTTGAGTCTTGTTTTAATGCCCCAAACAGATAAACTTTAATTATTATAACATGCAGGGTCTTAGGTTCTTTGAAATTGTATTTTTATATGTTTTTTTTTTCTTTTCCCTGTATGCTTTATATATGAAGAGAGAGACAATACTAGATTCCAGCGGAGGACTTTGTGTAAACAAGTCTTGAAAAACTCTGGAATTCTGTCTGCTTATTGTTAAGACTCAAGGCTCAGGCAAGGAAGAGCACGTACAGCTAATGGGGCCATCTCCCCGGGTCATCCCGCAGCTGTTCCTGTTGAATATTCAAACACACCCATCCACACCCACCTCCACCCATGCATGAAAGGACTAAAGGATCACCGGACAAGAAACAGAAAGCCTGATGACATTTAAAAACTAAGACTGTTTTTTTGTAATAAAAAGATTTTTCCTAAGCTTCCCCACCCTCCCTCTTCTGTTATCCTTCCTATAGTCCTTTCTTCTGACTGTTTTTCTTAATGACATAATATCCTTTATCACTTAATTCTCATATTTATGATCTAAGGACATTTGAATGACCAACCCCTCAATTAAACCATGTGTAGTAAAATAAAAACAGACTTCCTACTAAATTACCTATTTCCCTTCTTTTTTCCACTCCTGTGTATCTTGGGAATTAGGGGAAAATTAATTTCTCCTATATTTCTCCAAAAGAAAAGAGGGTGATGTTTTCAAAAGCCCCTGAAGGGCTTTGAGATCTAATACTGCAAAACTCAACCAGTGAGATCCACATAATAATATACATAATAATAAGAACACATAACAAATAAATAAATAAATACAAACACATAATAATAGTGAGATTCTAAGGAGAGTTATCTGTTCAGATGACATTAACTGAGTCACTTAGGCAGCTCCTGTCTCCACAACAATCCAATAATCAGTGCTTTGCCCACTCTCTCTCTGACACAGTGCTGCTCTCTCCTCTGTGAATGCTGTCATGGGATTTGACACGACACTTGATCAACAACTCCTTTATTTTAGGTGAGTTTGTTTGGGTTGGTTGGTTGGTTTTTTTGGGCTGCCCTGGCTTTTGCTGGAAGGGGTGGGGGCATCTTTGAAATCCTAAATCACTGCTTTTTTAAGTATTCTCTTGCCTTGTTTTTCATTCTTTATGAAAACCATACAATTATTTTAGCATTTGCAACATGTGCATGATCTCAAGTATGTAACAGAATGAGAAAGCAGAGACACTGCAAGAAGTTACTTTTATGTCTCATAGATGAGTTTCCAGAGACGTTCAGAGTTCCAAGTTTCATTCTGTCAAACCAAGAACTCCAATGCACTTGGAGAACAAAAGTCACAAGATGGACAAGTATTTCCAAGGAGAAAATTTTCTGAAGAAGAAACAAAATTTAAAACGCAAACATAAAATGCAGAAAAATTTTAGTCCTAAAAATAATTCAAATCCCAAACAGTTGATATTTCCTTTGGGGAAAAATTCCAAATTTCTAGTCAAATCTAAAGATATCCTAATGATAAGAAATCCAGCAAATGTTGTCTGGAAACTGTCAGTTGACTTACAGAATAAATGTTTTGGAAATGACAAATTCAAAGACACCCCCCACAATAGAAAAAAAAAAAAAAAAAACCACAACTCTTAAANNAAAAAAAAAAAAGCCCACCTGTTAAAGCTATGAATAATTATCCAGGCCGTAGCTGATACATAATACATCCTGGTATTAATCTAGGTCCTTAAATACCCTCCTGCTACTAAAAATACTTTAGAGGAACTGTACATCCCAAGAGAACAGCTTGCTGGGGACTTTCTTTAGCTTCCTTTGAATTTTGTAATTTCCTTTTATATCCCAACATAACCACAGTCTAGAAAATGTGGTTTGTGGGTCTGGATTCATTCCATGCAGTTCTCTGAGGAAGGATGATCCTGCTCCCAGAGAAGAAAATCCCTGGATGGTTAGACAAAGCTGACACAGGATGGCAGCACAGCAGATCACCTGCTTTTGCAGTAAGTGCCACAAGCAAAGATGAAATTACATTAGTTTTCATAGTATGGTATAGAAAAATCATGCTTGAGTCTCTGTGAACTTATAAAATCATATCTGACTCCTAACCTTTTTCTTTTCTCCTGTGTTAAAGCATTTTTCCTGTCACATTAGATGTTTAGTCTGCTAGACTTTGTGACATTTATTGCAACAGTACCAAACTTTTCGTGCAAAATCAAAGTTTTTATAAGGACTCAGAACCATTTCACACATTGAGTTTGTGGAAGGAAAGTGAGTTTGGAAAGGAGAACCATTGTTTTTACAGATCGTACAAAAATAAACTGATTAGAAAACAATTATATGCATTTTCCTCATGAAACGAGATCAGAAAAAGCTGAAATATCATCTTGAATACTGGATTTCAAAAGAAAGGCTACAAAGTTGAAACACTCCTGTTCATTGAGGATTTGCAGAAATGCTGTGGAAGCCTGGGGAAACAATGGGAGCACTGCTTTCAGCCAGATGGGACTAAAAAGAACTTTTTATCAGCTATCAGCTGCCTCTACCTAATTAAAGCCCACAGCATGAGAAAAGCAGCATCCACTGCCAGTGTATCTGCTATTCCTACTTAAATGTCAGGAGGAAATGGAAGCTGGAGTGAGGCAGCAGGGTACAGGGGCAGGAGTAGGTGAGTGTGAGGAGCAGATGTGTATTGCCAAGGAGAAGGTGTTTATGAAATGATTAAACCAGGCTGACCAGGGCAGCCCACAGTGGGCATGGCAGCAGCTGGCACAGGGAACAGCTTGTCTTTCTCAGCTCTGCTCATGTGGCAACACTCTTGGGTTTACCTTTCCACCAGGCCTCAGCAGCTTCTTAAAGGAAAAGGAGTCTTTCATAGGGAAGGAAAGAAAGGTCACCAAATATAAAGTAATAAGATTAATTTTAAAAGGCCTGTGCATTATCTTACGAGCTGTTGGGACAGTGGTGATACACTGGTCAAACTTCCTTTCAAGGTGACACAATAACTGTTAGTCAGCAGATGACAAGCCTGTCATGCACAATACTCAAAAATCAAAATTAAAAATGGGATTATTTTTATTATTTCCATTTCTACTGTAGCCCTTAGCCTTACTTCCCTTACAGTTGTCCTATTTTGTGAGTACCACGTTGGAATGTTACTGTACCTATCAAATGTCATCACTATTTTGGTTTCCACTTGCTCCTTAGTCCAGCTGATGCTTGGCATAACACAGAACATCCGGACTTGGAAGAGACCCACAAGGATCACTGAGTCCAATTCCTGGTATCCATACTGTAACTTATCACTAAAAAAATCCGGACATCACAAACCCAAAATGAACAAACATCTTCCCATTTCCTATTTTCAATATATTCTACAAGTTTTTGGGTTGCAGGTTTTTTAATTTTAGATTTCTGAAAAAAGAAACCTCCATTTTTGTTACAACCTGAAATCCAATGGCAAACCTATATACTGGTTTTCTTCACCTTCCTGCTTCATCTAATTTCATTTGGATGGCTGGTGTTCCAAAGCACTGAAACCAGGATTATGGTAACCACTGGGATTTGATAAAAGATTTAAATATACTTACTTAAAATAAAAGAATATGCCAAGAGAAATCAGAAGTGATGCAATTGAAAGACCGTGTCCGATGATGGCCAAGTAATACAAGTTCAGAGCAGTCTGCAACACAAAAGCAAAGCCAAGTGATTCAGACAGAACTACTGCTGATAAAGCACATATTTTTGCATCTCTTCTTGCAGTTAAAAACCCCCAAACCATTCCAGGTAATGATGGAACAAGCCCACATTCCTGCCAAAAACCATCCTACTAAAATCTCTCTCCATAGGGAATACAGCAGATTAACTAAAGTAATCACTAAAATTTACCTCTTAGCAGTTAAAACACCAAGTTTCCAATATACAGTGCTATGGTTTTTTTCTGAGTATTTATATAAATCTGGTTATTTATGTTCCTGTACTGGGTGCATTGCTGTCTGAGGCTTGATTCCTCTCTTAACACAACTCTTAAGTAAAGCACATGCTTCCTGTATGAATTTATGTAATTTTTTTTCTCCACAGATTTTCTCTCAGCATTTAAAGATACTTCCTTCAAAGTGAGCTATGATTATGGTACTGGAAATTCAGTTTTTATTGAGCATTTCAGGAAGGGCATGAAAAAAAATTAACAATGGCTCAAAAAGAGTGAAGACTATTATGTTAAATAGGCAAAATTATGTTTCAATATTATGTTAAATAAGCCTACTGCCAATTATGGAACTATGAAAATCTGGGTAGATATAAAAGGTAAAAAAAAAGGAACTGGTGATATAGTATTTGGAATATGTTCATGTTATCATTAATTCTTGTAGCTAATATATTGATTAACTAATTAGTTTATCAGAAAGTAACAAACCTTTGCTTTCAGTCATGGAATCTGTCTTGCAAAAAACCCTCGCTGCGTTAATTGTAAGGTTATCATTTGGCACATAAGGAAATGAAGATTTTCAGGTTGGACCTTATTGGACCTCCACAGGGAGACATAGAGTGCACATCCAAATGCTCCCATACTGCAAACTCTGTGTATCCCCTGAACTTATCATTCCAAGTTAGGACATTGCAGCTTGTTATATATACTGACTTTTGAGATAATATAAAAAGATAACAGGTAAAGCTTTAAGTAGGTTGTAAGATGACACAAGGGCAACTCTTGATGTGTGCTAGGAATTTTCAAATTATAATTATTTTTTAAATGATTTAATTAAAAAAAACCAAACCCAAACAGCAATGCAATAGGTGTGAGTGGAACTTCCTGTGAAATTTGGAAAGTGAAAAATTTGTGACTGAGAAAAATCAAGTGTTACCCCAAAATGCTCAAACTTGAGATGTCTAAATGACAACAGCCATTCTATGACAGGTCCCTATCCTGTATCACCCCCTCATTCAGTGGCCAATCTAGGCAGAGGTGCATTGCAAGGATTTAGAGACTGCCCCACAATTTAGGACGGGCACCAAAGCTGGTACAGCAGGAAGCAGTGCTGAAGGCAGAAACAATGAGAATTAACAATGCACAACAGGCACAGTCACTGTGCAGTGTCTCAGCTGCCTTCCAAGCACAGCCAGGAGATAGTGCTGCTGAGCATGGCAACACACAACTGCAGCAAGCAGCAAGCCTTTCTTTGGAGCTGGCATTCCAGACACTGGCTTCAGATTTGTGACAGAGTTGAAATATGCTGACAAAACAGCCTGAGGGAAACCACCTCATTATTCACAAAGAGGGATCATCATAGATCTGCTCCTTTCTGAATAATATCCTCAATTCCCAGCCAAATATTAGCAAGGATCAATGAATTATGGCAATTCTGCTAATAGAATTCAACTGCCATTAGCAAAATCAAAGTCTCATGATTTGAGAAAAAGCAATAATAAAGTGCCTTATCATCTGTAACCGCCTTTTGCCCAATATGGTTTTTAGGTAAGTACCCTAAGGCATTCAACATTCAATGGTTCAGGCAGTAAGAAACTCTATTACAGGTGAGATTTCTTGGCACAGTCTGCTACTAACTGAGCAAATTAATTTACAGCTTGTCCTGGTCTGTGGTTTGTATTTCTGGTTCTTGGGAATTTACAGTTTCAATTTATTGCTTCTTCCCATGACTGAATTTTTCATAAACATAAGGAATACTAGTGGACAAAGAGTTGGGGAATGGGGCAAAATATGCAATTTTGCCCATTGAATCCTCACATATCACAAACTCTAAGAGGTCATTTAGAGAGTTTTTCTTTTTCTAAATCTTTTAATGGATGGGCACGTTCAAGATAAACTGAAGTCTGTAAAAATAGCATTTATACATTGACCCACACAAGTACAGAGCCTACTTTTGATATACAGAAAACTGCTCAAAGCATTGTTGCATCAACCCTGCTGCCTTTTGAGTTTGGAAACTTGTAAAGATTCTCAGTTCAGTTTCTTGACATGGGTACCATGCAGTCATTCCTCTCCTACCTTCACTTTTTCATGTGTATAGATGTTGCACTGGGTGTAGTTTGTCCACGTCCTGTTGCTTTCTGGGTGTCTAAACCAATTACCATTTGGATCACAGATCTTCGTAACTTTTTCTGCAATCAAAGTTGACAGAATGAAAAACAAAAGAAGAAAAGTGAAAGAAAACCACAACAGTCAGCACTGAAATTCTCTTTCCTGATGCCAAGTATTTAATAAAGATTGGCAAACACATGACAGCTTTATTAATATGACTAGAGAGACTTTGCTTGTTACTATGAATTCTGAGAAACTTGAGGCCGTTGCTTTTGCTTGGCAAGGGCAACCGATGATGTGATTTTCCTTAAGAAAACAAATAGATTTCCCCTCTCCAATCCATTAAGTATCAAAATACATTGAACTAACTGTTAGAGAACTACCAGATGAAGTGACAAGGATATTTAAATGGCTTGCTTAACATCCAAGATGGAAACTGAAGCCTAACATTCTACTGCTATAAATTAGTATTGGACAGGGGAAAACATAAATAGCAAAACTGCTCAAGAACCAAACTGGAAAACTGCTGGAAACACAATGATTTCTATCACCAAATAGAGGCATGAAAAGACCCTGGGAAATACAAAGAAATCCATGACATTTTCAACATGCTCACAAAGCTTAGTCCACAGAAACAGGAAGTGATTCAAAGTGGGAGAAACTGTCAACTTCAACTGTGAAACTGAGGTAAAGCACTAAGTCATATTTCTGTTTGTCTGTCAGAAAAGCACATCTCTAAGAGGAAAAAGATGTGATCTAACTTCAATTCCTGATCCCTAATCTACAGAATCCCTCAGGGACACAGTTCAGAGAAGAAAAGAAGTAACTTGCCAGTTTTCTACGTGATAAAAGGAAAATGCAAATAATGGGTCTTCAGTTTCTGAAATCCTGGAGCATTAATGACTTGAGTGAGGCAAACAAGAGACATCAGGCCCCCAGACTCTCATTTCAGTGAGAAATACATTGATGTAGAAGACAATGCACTCATACCTGATGGGTTGAAATCCTGAAAGTAGTCAGGACAACGCTGCACCGACACAGTTCCGGCAGCGACGTCACTCCAGCACAACCAGCCATCCCAGGTCCTGTTGCAGTAAGGACCTGCAAACAAAGAGAGACCTGGGAATAAAATTAACTCTTGCTTCAGAATAGTCTTTCAAAGGTAAGATGTAGGACTGGGTAAGGTAGATTTGCAACAATGGAAAAAAAAATAAAGGAAAGATTTAGCAGTGGTTTAAAGTGGATTAAAACTTTGCTTAACAGAGATAGTTCTTATACATACATTTCTTTGAACACATTTTAAAATCCTTTCTCATTCACCTTGAAATGGCCTACATCTACGGTTTGCAAACCACAGATCTAGAACATGGTGGGCAAACCCCCCTAAACTGATTCATACTCATAATTACATCAGCATAGAACCTCACTCTTTCAAAGATGGTTTTACTGAATTTATTTCTATTGTGGATGCATACCAAGCCTGTACATATGTTTGCTTGTTCATAGAAACACAGTGGTATCCCAGAAGCCATGAGGAAGCCTGGCTGGGAGGCAGCCACAGCTGCTCTGCCTCAGGCTGGGCTTGAGCCTGTGGCAGTCACTGTGGACAAACACTTCCCTAAGTGCCCCAGGAACAGGGAATCCAGTGTCCCTCAAGAGCCTGTTCCAATGTCTCATTGCTCACACACATTTCAACATCTAAAAAAATCTCCCTTCAGCATGAGCTGGCGTTTTATAAACAGCTTCTTTCCCAGAAGGCAGGCAGAATGACTGTGTGCCACTCTACAAATTTCAAGATGTTTTCATTATCTCGCTTCAGTTTTCTTCTGAAGACTTGTCCTGGGGTGACTTTTTGATGCTTGTATCCCCAATTGTCTGTTCTGTTTGTGCTGTATGTTAAGTTCTGTACCATAAGACTAAGTAACCCCTGATAAGTACCAACTGTGTTAATTAACCAGTGGAGCCTTGCCCCTGATGAGTAACAGCCACAGCCAATAAGGATGAGTGAGATCAAAGAGGGGGTGAGCTGGTAAGGGAGGGTGATCATGGAGGAACAACCCTGAGGAGCATGGAGCAGAGACTCATGGAGCAGGATCCTGGACAGAGAGAATCTCTGCTGTGAGACAAGTTCTGAGAGCAAAGGGGGAGAAAGAAGATGCATGGAGTTTGTTTTGAAGGCAGAATTGACCCNGACTCCATTCAGGGGTTCTTTCACAAATTTGCCCTAAACCAGGACAAGACTTAATGATGTCCCCATCTCAAAGGCTGCAGTTCTCAAACATCATGCAATTCCTCCTCATCTGAAGATTTTCCAATTTGTGCAGATCCTTCTGAGGCTGTGAGGCCCCCTTATGTTGCATGCATAAGCTTACACTGCCACATCTGATCTCCAGGCAGTCAGTTCCTCCAAAGAATCATTTCAGAGGAGAAAAATCTCTGAAAAAGAACACAATCACCCTTCCTCGCCTCAAAAGCTGCTCAGTATTTCCAGAAGCTACCAAGTGAGTACAGCAACAGGTGGAGTTGCTGAGGTCAGCTCTGAGTGACTTATCAGGAAAAGCTATAAAGACACCTGCAGAACCTCAGAGCAGGAAAACTCTCTGGATTAAGATACTTACGAATTTTAAAGGCAGGTGTGACCAGGCAGGCAGAGGTATAGTAAGAGCATGAAGTAAGAGCATAAGGTGGCAAGATTAATTAGTCATGATTTTTAATATAGAAATCTATTTAAATTATCATTTTCTTATTTCATCAGAAAGAAGCAGCTTTGTGTTATATCAGAAGTGGTGCTGTGGGCAGATAGTATATCATATTACTTCATGCATCCCAAAGTGATGTTTATGGAAAATATCGTTACAACCTGATAAATAATTGCTAGCAAGGCAGGAAATTAATATAACTAAAGGACCCTGAATTACTGTAATAATATCTGTTGACCACTTGCATTAGTAAAACCTCAGGAGAAAACAATACCTTCTTTCTTGTGAACAGGGTCTTGCATAATCTTCTGGTAGCATTCATACTGCGCCGTCATGATTTTATTCCGTGTGACACTCAGCTGGGCAAAGCCCATGGTGGTATTCTCATGTCCCTCAGCTGGAGTAGCAGTGGCAAAGAACTAAGAGGAAAAACACTTCTTTTAGCAAACCACACACAACCTCCAACACAATTTTTTTTTTTTCCCCCACATCAATCTTTTCAAATATTGCACTTGAAATATTATTTTACTGAAAGAGAGTGATCTTCAAATCTTATTACTGACAAACTGGTTTTATGTTTTTCTGGGTAATTTAGCAATTCTTATTACTGGGTCTTGATAAACGTCTCCTGAATGAGCTTGGGGTAGGAACAATTGACAAGATTTGTAAATAAGAATGGCAACATGCACAGAAAGCACTATGCATAGAAGCATATGAACAGCTTTTGTAAAACCCAGTGAAATATATCAAAGTTTAGCCTAAAAGACATTTCAGTCAGGCCCAAAATGATCCTTTACAAGAAAAGACCTTCCATATATTTTATGCACTGAAGCATTTAGCTTGTCCAGAGCTATTTGGTTTCTCTGTTGTCTGGTGAACCATAAAGTCAACCCTCAGAACAGAGAATGTTATTCAACAAAAGAGCAGACAACTGCTTTGAGAGCTATTAAAATTAAAAAATCTTAAGAAAGTTGATCTTGACCAAAACCTGAACCTTTAAAGTGCATTTTTAATAGTAATTAAATATTTTATGGGAAGCTACTAAGCTTCAAGAAAAATAAAACTGCAAATTGAAATGCTGTACCGCTGTTGTACAAGGGATGAAATTAAAATTTCTGAGGGTGTCTCTGAATCTCGTTAGTTGTCTCTTCCTCTTCTTGGGGTCTGCAGGGTACTGCCTCTGTGTCACTTGTCCACTGCTAGTGTTCTGAGCCAGCAGAGAATATGCTGGAATCAGCAGAGATAAATACAATTTCTGCTCCTTTACCAGTGGAATTTAATGGGCAACAGAAGGTAGATAAAGATCCTGTTGTGCAGAAGCTGCATTTGAATACAAGATTAGCTCCTTCTGAGCTTCCATATTAATAATTTCTATGGTACTCTGTACAGGGTTGTTAAAACTGGAAGTGATTTTAATAATTAATAAGACTCACCATAGTAACCAGTAAGAAGAACAGCAAAGATGTGATCCAGATTTTTGTCATTTTTATATCTGGTGCAATCAATCTTATATTGTAGCTGAAAGACTCAAACTGCAATAAAAAAAAAAAAAAAAGAAAGAAAGAAAGAAAGAAAGAAAGAAAGAAAGAAAGAAAGAAAGAAAGAAAGAAATTTAGCAATTAACGAAAGCCAAAACTGATAAAAGACTTTCATATTTTATTCCTGACCTAAAAGAAATTGATGAGGATCCTCTCGGTTTCTATTCAGGCACAGTGATGCCATGTGGAACACACAGGGATGCACAACATGGTGTCAAAGCAAGGCACTCAGTTCCTCAGCACTGAACTCCAGCAGCAGGGCTCTCCTGCACTGCTGCTGCACTGCCTCAGCCAGCACCTTCAGAGGGTTTGTCCTGGGCAGCTTGTGCCTGGTACCAACCCCACAGCAAACAGCTCAGAGAAAATTGCACTCGGGGCCCTCTCTGCCTTTGGGAGACCACAACAAACTGCAGCTCTGTTCCCTCAAATACACTCAGACTTTCAAACACCCACATTTACTTCCCATTTTCTTCATACCTCCTGACATTTAATTTTGCCATTTCTGGAATAACAGATCTAGTGAGAAGTCACTTCATCCTGAACTTCCAGCTTTGCAAGGATGATAGTAACAATGCAAGAATTCATTGTGAGCTGCAAAATAGTTTCTGTACCTGCAGTACCTGTAGTTTCTTTATCTGTCATTTGAAGAAAACACAAATATCCAAGCCAGCTAGGACCACCTTACACTGCAGACTCTTTTTGGAATTGATTCTTGAAGTGAAAAATTCACCCAAAGCATAAAAAATATGCACAATTATTTATGAAGCATGTAGACCATCTATCTAACGTAACTCTGCTGTGACAACTGCCTCAAAGGAAGGGAAATGTCAAAGAGTTTTGGTTTTTAATATTTCAGTGTTCTGAAGTATCCTGAGAAGATCACAAAGCTGAGCCTGGAACTGTGATAAGAGCTTTTCTTCTGATTGCATCATGGAAAAAAGACCTCTGCATACTCAGTTTAGTTATTACAACTAAACCACATTTCAAAAATCCAAGTATCTCACTGCAGCAGCATCAATGAAGCTACTCTCAGTTAAAATAAAAGCAATAACACGAGTTTCGCTCCCTAGTACAGATGAATTCACTCCAACTCTCACACTGTGATTGAAGACACAATCCTTGCATACCCAAAGTCCCTCACACAGCTCATCCAGCTGAGGCCCCACTGCCAGAGAATCCAGAGGGCTGTGGGTGCTGTACCCACACACAAACCTGTGTCCTGGCCCAAGCCACATTCCCCCTCACATCACATCTTTGGAAGTTTTTCTTATCCAGCAGTGATGGCTGTGAGAGAACAGGGTATAACAAACAATTGGCTGTACACTGCCCAGCAGAGACAATGCCACCGAAAGCTCATTTAAAACAAAACAAAACAAAAAAACCAAAAAAAAAAAAAAAAAAAAAAAAAAAAAAAAAAAAAAAAACCCCAAAAAAAACAAAAAAAAAAAAAAAAAAAAAAANAAAACCAACAACAACAAAAAAACACCCCTGTCTCAGTCACAAAAAACAAACATTCAACATTGCTACTTTTCTGCTTTATGCTGGGACTGGGTCCTCCTAATACACCTCTAGGACAATAAACAGCACCTTGTAGGACATATTAACTACTAAATACGAACTCACTGCTGTTTCTTGCACAGCCTGATGCAAAGACAAGAAATGTATTGTAAAATCAGCTGTGCCTGCTTAACCCAGACTAAAGTTGTAACCATAATCTTCCTTCTATTTTGACATGCAGTCCTGGAACACTGATTGCCACAAACTGCACAGGTGAGGCCCTGAAATTCAAATCTGAGGAATTAGAGGAAGAAATTAGAGGAAAGAAATTAGAAATTAGAGGAAGACCAACTAGCATACATGAAATACATCCTTGGTTCAAGCTATTAATCCCCTGGAAAATCCACATAGTAAGAACTAAAGTGAACCAATAACTTTAAAGACCCTGATCTGTTAACTAAAGAAAAATCTAAATATATTTGTGCAGCGACTAATGCTTGACTAAAACCAGATATCTAAAATATATCTATATTACCAGAAGGGCAATATGAGTTCAATTCTGCATGACAGCTGGGGGCAAGTGTGATTAATTGAAACCTATCATATGTTTCATTCATTTACAGATGTGTCAGTTTTCCTAGGGGAAAAAACCCTGACCTTCTAAGGAAATTGGAATTAATAACTTACTGTAAAGTAAGTCAATAATATTTTCTCTCCCAAGTATGACAAAGCACATCCGTGCAGGGTTAAAATGCACAAATGATGTGCACAGGACAGGCCAAGAGATGAACCAAGTAGAAAATAGCAACTATAGTGTATGTTTCTCTATACATGTAAACAAGAGCTCAAAATAATTTTCTCTACAACAGTTCCAAAAATCCTTATGCTAAAATAGATGTTAGATGAAAAATTTAAACTGCACGCTTTTATATTGCTTTCACTTTGCCTTGCTTATTTTAATTTATCTAAAAGATACAACATCATATAAACAAAGGCAGAAATTATCTGCTTTGATTCAGAGTCCAAGTTTATTTCTGTTTCACAATATCAAAAGTCATCCCTTAGCTCAGTTCCTTTAATGGTCCAAGTCTTTTCAGACCGAGTGGTTTTGTAGACATTTCCTATCCACTGCTCCAGTATCTGCTGCTAAATTATTAAGTCTTCCCAGGAGATAAAATGTTAAGTCAAGCCTGTAATGCACTCTATGCTTTCTACTCATTTCTCTCAGTTGCTAACATATACAGAGGAAAAAAAACCCAACCACCACCTTTTTCTAAACATCAGTACTTATGGACTTAATTACAAAACACTGGATGAAGGTCATTCACATGCCTGTTTGGACTGCAGAAAAGCATTTCTTGCATCACTACATGGATTCATGCACTCAACATTTATTCCAGTTAGTCTGGGCAAGACCTTTCCAAGGAAAATTAAGAACTTTCTTAGGGATGGACAGCAATATATTCCACTGACTGAGGCAGCAAGCCAGTATTGCTAAGAAAGTCAGGCTGCTTTTATTAATCATCTGCTCCAATGAGATACAAACCAAACCTAATTCTCTGAAAGTTCTTTCACTCTCAAAGCTGGGAGGTATTAGGCACACAAGAAATTAATACTGAAAAGAGATCATTCTTAGGTTTCCTTAAATATTGATGCTTCCCAAGTTGTTCTGCTGTGTTGTTCTGTTGTGAGTCTGACAAATCCGCCAGAATGCAGAGAAAAGAACTGTATTGGATTGAGATTAATCTAAGTGTCTTGAATCAACCCCTTGACTCCACTCTGTGACAGTGGGAATCCACACTGAAGTCTGTAGGGCAGGGATTTACATTGACATGGCAGGTATTGACTGAAACTGAGGTGGTGCAGACAACACTACAGCTGCTGGCAGTCCTCTGGCTGAAGTATTTTCCCACTAAAAGGCAACATCAGTGAGAAAAGAATGGAGAATTGTAACAGTAAATCAGATCTTCCATATCTTTGAAACATCATTTTTATTTCTGGTGCATGTTTGTGCATTTAGTGAAGACTGGGATAACTTAAACAAAACAAAAGAACAACAAAAAAAGTGCTGCCATTAGGCTCCCAAGGCCTACCTTGTGTTTGTCACTGATAGCAGTGACACCTACTGAAGAATGAGGAATTAAAAAGGAACTGCAAGCTGGACTTAGCTAAAAAAGTCACTGGTATAGCTTTAACAGATGTTCCCATTTCTCTTCCTCCTGCTTTCTCTACAGAGCCATCCTGCCTCATCAGCTGTTTCTACTTTTAACTTTCCCCATCCTCCCAGGAGTAAGTGGCACCCTTGCTGAGCTCCAGACGCTTCCCGTTTCCACCATACAGTAAAAGGGTTAACAAAAGCAGTCATTAAAAAGAAAAAAAATATATTTTTTTGAACTTGAAAACCACATCTAGCACAAACCAAAAAACACAGGCAGCTTCCACCTTCAAGCAGTTCTCAAATCTGCCTTCAAGTGAGAATGCAACTCTGGGGGAATGGGACAGGAGGGAGAGCCCACTTAGGGCACTGCAGGCCCATCCATAAATGCCCAAACATTTTTCACTGACTGGTATCTTTGATTTGCCCAGAAGCCAACAAAACAACCATTCCCAATTACAACAAAGAGAAAGCTACAAATCTTGTGCAGTGTAAATTATGTACCTTGCAGGGTTGTGTAACCTTGTAACACTGAACTTAAACACGTTTGCATACAGATATATAACCTCCACCTGAAAATGGGGGCCAGAATTTTCTTGACACTTTGTTACTTCTGGTTCTTTTTGGAGGGAGGCATACAATTTGAAGTATTTAAAACCTCAGGCAAAGTTTGGTTGTTTCAGCCCAAGATAAAGGCAAAAAAACCAAAACCAAAACTAAAACTCAACAAAAAAAACCCCAAACAACAACAAAACAAAACAACAAAACAAAACATCAACAAAACAATTCCCCCCAAAACAAAAAACAAACAAACAAAACAAAAAACCAAAACCAAACCCCAAAAAACCCACAACACACAAAACCAAGTTGGAAAATGCCCAATGCTTTTCCAAGTGTCCCTAATTTGAATTGCTGTTCAAATTGCACTGCTGATAAAAAACTCCCCAAACCAACAAAAACCAGTAGCCTCAAATGGAATTACAGATGGAGCCTCCATTTGCGCCTTCACTCACATCTACTTTCTGGGAAATACTTCTCTGACTAAAAAGGTTTTGCAGGTGGGCAGCAGCAGCCAAACAATAATACCCAGCAGATTCACTGAGTCCTGCACATGGACTGCAAAATCTTCACACTTACATTAGAGAACAACGCAAAGCAGTTTGGAAAACTTCCTATTTAAGTAATCTCTTTTTTTTTTTTNTTCTTTTTAAGTAATTTTTTTTTTTTTTTTTTTTTTTTCTTCTTCTTCTGAGGGAATCACTTCTGCCAGGATTTGAACAAACTGCTCAGTGATATCCCATAGTAAACAGCTCACAGCTGTTTGTGTGGGAATTACTCCATCCTCCTAATAATTATGGAGCTTGAAAGGAAAGGTAAATAAAATAATGCCACACAAATATTCTCTCTCTCTACCTTTCTTTCCAGGAGCCTCTCCTAGGAAGAAGTTGTGGCACAATGGCATTTACTGTCTTCTTGAGGCTCAGAAGACAAAGAAACACAGAGGCATACCTCAATTTATCCCTGAATTATTCTACAGCACCCTCCTTGTGCAGGTGGTAGCTCAGCTCAGTAAGAAAAGTCCTCACTGTTTAATTCCTGGGCCATGTGCTGTGCTGGTCTCATGGTACAGGTCTGTGCAAGTTGGAAATCAGGACTGGCTCACTAAGATGTTTCACATCTTGCATTCTCCTTATTGTTAGCACAGTTTTTGCTTTTGTTTTTGCATGGCTCTGGCTGCATGTCAGAGGCCTCACAGAGATTGCAGAACCATCTGCATATGAGATTACACAGATTAAATTACTCCTGGGTGCTTCTTCCCATGAATAGCTTCTGGCAACCATTCAGATAAGTTTTGTCACCTGCACCCAACAGAAATTACTAGCAGTAATTGGCAATGCTTGTGGCCAGTTCCAGTAACACCTAAAGTTATAAGAACCTATGACAGAGTAATAGTGGTGGTAGTTTTCCTCTATTTTCTAACACTTCTTTTAATCAGTTCACAGGTATGGATGACACTGCAAGTTATTCTGAGGAGATCCAGTTAAAATCCAAACCAATCAAAAAAACTGCGCAAAACATTCACAACAAAGCTCTCCAAATAAGATTTTGGCGGAGGGAATGTCTACAGGGTTCTTCCCCTGGCATATTTTGCAATTTCTGCCCTTGGTCAGCATTACTCCTCTCCACACAGCAGACTGCAGAGCAGATTGTTTTGTTTTGTTTTTTGTTTTGTTTTGTGATTTTGTCCATTACACCAATTTTGGCTCTTTAAAACAGGATTTCCACTGATAAAAATGGTAAGAGTATTTCCTCCTTGATTTTATATTGAAAAGTCTTCTCTTGGCCTTTGTGCTTTCCATGTTTTCCCTATAAACTGTGAAGGCTCTGCCCCTTCTTGTCCAATATGATGAACTTGCTACTGTTTTCAGGACATACAAAGCCATCAGTACAGACCATGCAATGCCACGTGGAAGAGTGGCAGGGACTGAGTGAGGGGTATAGTTACAAGTCACCAGGATATCCAACCCTGCAGCATAGGAATTTTAAAAATATTGAAGTGACATTATTTGTCTCTCCTGAGGAACTAGCTGTTAAAGGAAGGCAACAGAGATTCTGGCAAAACGAAATCTTTGCCAAGAGACTTCTGGGGGCTTACTCTCAAGAGATGCAAATGTGAATTCCAAGAGTTTATAATTCTTAATGCCTCCAGAGGTTCCAGTGAGTGCTATTTGACTACTATTATGTAAGCACATTGTTATGCTTATTTTATAAGCTTAACCGTTTTCACCCCATAGCCCTAACCCAGCTGTATCTTGATGCCTAAAATCCATCAGCATAGCCACATATGCTGCCAGGCAATTCCAGAGCAATCACTCAGGCACAAAACGACTTTGAAGGGAGGCTGCTCTGCTGAACCAAGCTATCCGTGAAAATCCACCATCAGACATCCTAGAAACAACTATTAACAGAGAGGAAGAGGATGGCAGACTAGTGGATGATGAAATTCTAATAGCTGATAGATCAGGATGATTTCGTTTTGGTAGTACTCTTTTAATTTTTTTTAAACTCTATTATATTCCTGTTATAGTAATATATATTAAAAAAAAATAGGTTGAAATATATCCAGTAAACTTCCCTGAAATTTTACTTCTTCCAAAACAACTGCTGTGATGTGGCAAGGGTGTTCCAATTAACACGCTATTTTAAATAAAAGGGAAAAATACCTCATGACATTTGTTCTTTTCCATGGATTTCATGCTATTAACAAGTTGGAGAGCTCCCACATTGTTACTAGGTATATAACTATAGTTGCCTAGATACATTTATATATGCATGATACTCTTAGCCATAGGATTTAATTTCAGGTAGTCATGCCAGGAGCAGAGAGGTGCGTTCTATGAGCCTCATGGTCCCTTTCAACTTCAGAAATCCTATGATATATGTGAAAAATATGGTATAGTCCTCCAAAGAAAATTGCTCCACCTTCAAGCAAAATCATTTCTGTTTTGAATTAAAGCAAAGACAGTATAAATTTATGAATTCATCAAATAGACCTTAGGACTTGTGTAACGCCCCTAGTTGAGATGCTGAAGTGGAATTTTTTCCCAGCCACTGCTGTTTAAAAGCTGCAGTGTCCTGTTGCCCTGTGTGCCCCTTTCAGGCAGTGTTTTTTTATATTAATGACTCCGTTTGATGCTGTTTACCAAGTAATGACCCAAAAGAGATCCAAAGGTTTCTTTGTGAAAATGTTTACGACATGAAGTCATTTTCTCAACTGGCTGAGTTTTAAAAGTTTTTTGTTTTCTTCATTGACACATGCTAATTTTACAAGAACAGTATTTCCACAGTTCAAAGACTTTTCTCAAGGTCAGAACAAGGCAGTGGGAAAATGGGTTAAGCAAAATGTACCAGGACTTTTGTTTTTTTTTCAGAGTTTACCACTCAGGCTTTTTCTCATTGGCCCCAGCCCAGTTTGGCAGCTGAGCATATCCTATGAAACTCAGAGGCTTCACACCAGTTTCCTTAGATTCACATTTAAAAGTGTGAATATTTATGCACAAATATGTTCTCATTCAGTTATAAATAAAGCGATAAAGTTGCAAAATATGATTTTGCAATGAAATTGTTGATTTTCAGGTGGCCCATGGCACAGCAGCAGCTCAGAGCAGGATGGGGAGGCAGCAGGTGGCCAGGAAAGAGAACTGCTTCTGCCAGGATAAACAAAGTGCCGGTGCAGCCACTGCATCAGAACCGGTGTCCCAACTTTGGGTTCACCTTTGGTCAACGACTTGACCAGAACTGATGAACAAAGTGTAGAGATAAACCCCTCATGGAAATGTCAGAAGCACTACAGTCTTCTGTAGTGTTGCATTTTGTGTTGCAGATTTTGTGTTGCATTCCTCTTTTTTTTTTTACTTAAAAAGCACCTCAAACAACAACAACCAAACAAAACCCCAAAATGCAGTACAGAGAACTAAAATATCCCCAAGGCAGCTTTCTCTGGCTGAGGATGAAATTTCAGATGGAAGGTTCATGCCAAATAGTAACATTTTCTCTCATGAGATATTTCTGATGCATTTACTAGTCCAAAAAACTTCAGGTAAATTTAATGCAGCTTTAGAAAAAATCAGCTTGGTATACTTATTAAAAAAAAATAAACCACCAGCTACTTCAAAGCCTTTACCAGGTCAACCTAAGTCACCACGGTTCAGAACATTTCCTCTTAAATTTAAAATTTCACATGCCAGAAGTCAAAAGTGCAAGCTCTGGAATATTTCACCCTTTGAATATTAGACAATTCACATTATACTGTGCTAAGTTATCAAAACTACTAATCCATCCTGCAGAAAAGCCAAGAAGAAGCAGCAGCCCAAACCAATCTTCTGAATTCTAGTGGTCTGCAGCTTGTCTCCTTTGCTTTAATTAGCTACAGATATTTCCCATCTTTCCTATATTTTTGCATCTGCAGCATTACTAAAATGGCACTTTAACAGCAAATGGTTTAAGCTGAGCTCACACAGGCCATGCTGGCTCTAAAGGAGCCAGCGAGACTCAAGAAGGTTACAGCAGAGGTAGCTAATCTCAGCAGGATGGAAGGAAATTACCTTCTATAGCATTCTCAAGCCTATACCTGCATATTGGTGCATGCACCTGTCGAGGCCCACACAGACACAGGGCCTGTGCTCAGAGCAGGGGGGAGGGCAAAGGCTCAGGAATGACCTCTAATGGAAGAAAATCATGGATGCGCATGCAGCAACACCAAAGCTCTTCTCTTTACATTTATAACCAGAGCCTTCCTTTTTATAGTATATCTCTGTCTTTCTCCTCACAGATTAGCTGCAGAAATCATCTTAAGGCATCCATAAAGTAGGCAGTGATAGAAGGTTTATCCATCCTCTGCCCACATTTTCTTTAGATGATATGTACCAAGATATTTCTAAAGCCAATGGTATTTTGCATTGACATTAATTTCTGTCAATCTGAGTTAACATTAGTTTTGCCACACTGAGGAAAGTATATCCCATGGTTGTTTCTAAGTCTTCTAAATGGGAATTACCTTCAGCTTCATCCACACCCACAGGAATATGGACATAAGCAAAACCCTGACATGGGTGGAAACATCCAGGAGAAGGAAACACTTTGCTAGAGATGTCAGTTTAAAAGTCAATTACAGGACCAAAGCAATTAACTAACCAGCTTAACAAAATGAGATCCTTGGAACAGAGGCAAACTCCTACCCAGCGGCTGCAGTAACCTCTCTCAGTATTTGCCCAATGCACTCCTCATTCTGATCTGGACATAGCAAGCAAAAATTAACTGGCACAAGTATAAACTTGAGAGTCTCAACTCGTTTTGTTGCATACAAGCCCCCAAAGGGCACTTACGACTGTTTGGACAGGCAATGCCATTTCCAACCACCTAGAACATATTTGAGTGTTCTTTATGAACTACCATTGTCACTGTGCAACTACTTTTAAAAGAGTAATTTCTTTTTTACCTGAACTCGGTCTTTTAGTCTGAGTAAGAGTATTTAAGTAGAAATATTTAGCACTAACTGAAAAAATACATTTTTATATCTTTTCTAAAGTGCTGCTTAGACAAGATTTCTTCCTGAAATTGCATATAATCCTTACCTGGAAGTAAGAAGCTAAACCTTTTCTAATTTTCAAATTTGTCCAGCAATTGCATCCTGAAGTCCTAATTCACATTTTGGAATACTAGAGAGTAACAACGCTGAAAACTGGACAGGCACAAGTCTAGCTGGCCTTATACTTCAGCTGACACCCCGTTACATTTTCATGCTGTTAACAGAGAATTGATTCTGTGCCACCGAAAAAATTCTGCTCGCCGGGCTTCTGCTGCTGTGAAAGACGTGAAGGGTTTGAAATAGCAAGAGCAGTTGGTGGGGGAGCTGACAATTCGGCTGGCACGCAGTCTGAAAGCCAGGCACATGTGCGAGGGCCAGCACAGCCCTCGCTGCCGCCACCGCGGCAGTGCCGCATCCCGGCACTTCTGCACACTGGCGCTGAGTGCTGTGCTGCTCTCACGCACATTCCGTCTGCTCCGCGGAGCTGCAGAACGAAACCCAGCACCGCAGAGTATCACTCAAACCCCCCTGCTCTCCGTGAGGCAGAGATTTTACTGACAGTGCCAGCTGCAATCTGTAGGAAGCAGTGTGAATGTTTCCATGAATTCAGTTGAAGATCATATGCTCAGGGTGTGGCCGTGGGAAAGACCAGTGTATCTTACACACAGTCCCTAAAGTCCAATTAGTGTTCCTTTAATTACAAACAGACTTTTCCATATCCTTTTGCAGCATTCCGCCCTCTCTTACCTGAATGAAAACCAAAAAGAAATTCTATGGACATTAAAAATATTACATACATCGCACACAAAAATCTCTGCCTTGATAAACGGGAGCCTCACTTGGACAAGATACTTAGTGAAGATGAAATATTACATAGCAAATGTAATAAAACATTACAAGCACTACAGCTACAGCAGAGGAATGTGTATGAAGCACAGCTATTCTGGTCGTGAATAGCATGCAAATTTTATCTGCACATAATTGATACATTTAAGCACATTTTCTCCCCTCCAGATGCAGTATTAACAATAATATAAAGGCAGGAAATGTAGTGGAAAATCTCACTTTAAAGCTCATCAAAACTGCAAGCAAATGAAAATTTCCACTGCAAGCATGGAAAATAGTATATAGCTTTGATATAGGTGCCTATATTTTCTGCATACGCACATCCTGCATTTATTTTCCTTGAGAAAAGTAAACCTCACAGAAGACTCAGACTGATTTCACACTCCAGAGAAAAGTCCTTGGCAGAAACAAAAATGCATGGAATTTGATGGGAAGCTTTTATAAGGATGTCTACCTAATTTAATTTTATAAAGAATCATTTGAGTTTGTATTTGTACAGAGCAGATCCTGCCATTGTTCGGTCAGTGTCTCAGCTACCAGTGCAGAAGTCATAGGCATTAGTTTGGCTTTGATGCCCAGCTTGGGCATCAAACTTGCAGGCATTACCTCCCTCAGACTGAGATACCAAAACTCACTAAGAAAGGCACTTGGCATGCATTTTTAATTTTTTTCCCGTACCCTTTAACTTAGTAAGACACCTCAAAAGTCTCAAACATTTCATGCACCTGCAGAGATTCTGGACTTGCACCCCTCAACTATGACCCTCTCAAAGCTGTATTTGTGTATCCTGTTCCACAGAGCATGTGAAAATTCAAATTCATCTTGCTGAGAAATTTTGTTCACAGCTGCTTGCTTGGCAGAGATTTGGTTGGGGAGGGAGGAGAGAGAGACAATTTTCCAAGCAGTGGGGAAAAACAGTACAGAACTTTCATCATCAATGGCCTTGACATTGCTGGAGCCAACGGAAACAACATCGCCCAAGTGACTCCATGCGAGGGAACCATTCAGACACCAAAAAAAACCCCTCACTCCTGCATTTATTTCTATGGTGGTAGCTTATGCCAAGCTTCCTTTGGTGAAATCCAGATTTCTCCTGCACTGGCTTCCTCCTGCTGTTGATAGAGCAGGATATTTGCTGAAACAAGCAGGTAATGAATGAGATATTCTGAATTAATCAGCATATATGCTAGAGAAAGAATTGTGTTCTCTTCTGAAGCTCTAAGAACAACTGGCTGTTTTTCCAAAGGAGCTATATTAAGGCAACAGACATGGGATTTCTGCACTGAATTCTACCAGGATGCAAGTCTTGCTGGCATGTGAATTCCTTAACAGGTATGTATCTTACTGACCCTGTCAGTGATTTTTTGGAAGCAAAAACACCTGGCAATTGATACAGACCTACATCACATAAAGAACAGGTAGCATTTCATGAAGCAACCTCTCATTGCAGTAACTCCTCCAAAAGAAATACAAATTTACAGGAATAAAGCCTGGTTGGTTTCCTCCCCGACCAGTAAATATATTTCCCTTTCTCAAGAGAATATCAGAAAACAAGTACTGCACAAGTCTATTTCATTACCACTCAATGATGAGTATAGTGCACAGATATCACACAATCATTCTTATTCTTGGTGTTCCCCTGTGATATCCCAAGCCTTCCCTGACTGTACAGTGCTAAACACTTCTTGTACATCATTCCAAAACTAGTGGCATTTTACTCATGGCATTAGTTATTCCAAATATCATATAAATGTTTTATAGACCAGGAAGCAAAGTACTTGTAGCTTTGTCTAAGCCAAGCATAGAATAGATTAGATACAGACCTTGATCAAGAAGGACACTGACAACTCTACATGTATTTGGGTTTTCTACTCTAAAAGACATAATTTCCCAAATATTAATTCAGTAAGATGTTGAGCTATCAGAAAGCATCATTTGCAACCACCAGAATAAGTAAATCCACCCTCATGTCACTGCCACCAGACAACTTCTATCTTTGAAGTCATTATTGATCCTCAGGCTGCTTCATTACACCATTTTACAAAGCTTTGGAGAACAGAAAGAGATTTTCAATGAGTGTTTTTAAGGAACAGAGA
The DNA here is from genome assembly GCA_013400275.1 of Rhadina sibilatrix. NCBI lineage: Eukaryota > Metazoa > Chordata > Aves > Passeriformes > Phylloscopidae > Rhadina > Rhadina sibilatrix. The sequence continues at coordinate 181,463 of VWYO01014950.1, forward strand.
ACTTTAAATCTGAAGTGGCCATCACTCAGAGATCTGAACTCTGAACCCCACTTGGCTGGTGATCTCTGAGGGTCAGACATTACACAAAATATGACCCTAAGCATCTGTTGGAAATTAGACTACCAAACTGATGGGAAGTTCAGTCTAATCCAAATGTGGGAGCCAAGTCAGCTACTGAAAATATATAATGCTACCAAATGTATAATTATTACCCTGTGAAGAAAATGGTTTCAGTTCTAACAAGAAAAATCATAAAACATAGCCCTTCAATGCAGTTTTTCCTGTAAGGTCACAGAGAAGCGCCAAAAAAGACTATCAAGGGAAGACAAGAGCAAGAGAATTTTAAAAAACCACCCTGACTCTAAATCAGAGTTGAGAGCCAGTTGATATATTCAGTAAGGGCTTTATGAAAGAATTCTTAAGCCATGTGTGGCTCTTGCAGACACATCTATTGTGGGAGGTATTTCAACCAGCTTTAATGTCTGACAGACAGTCTGTGGAATATAAATAAATTTCTGCTTCTAATACAGATATCATTTTCCTTCTCTGTAGGAGTAAATACCAGTGAGAAAGTACAGTGTTTAGGATCAGTCCACTTGAATTTACAGTTTTTGAGAAGTGTACAAAAACTGAGTTTTTGAAGGCCATAAGTAATAAAACCCTTAACGTGCCAGAGAAAAATAAAGGAAGGCATTTAAGGGATTTGCCCACCACCACTTTGCACGTTGTGTCACAACTGAGGCTTAAATATCTATCCAGCAATTAGTAATGGATTTATCATTCATTTCTGTTGGGACTGTCATCAGAAAGACGTCAAACAGAGAGCAAAATTCCTTGGGTTAAGAGAAAACCCAGAGAAATTAAAAGTCAGGAAAATATAAACCAATATTTCTGCTAATAAATTATCAGTCATTTATCATCTACACCAGTTTTTCACCTGGAGTTGCACTTTCCTGCCTCTGAGATGGTCTCAGGACAAAAAATCCTTCATTTGGATATTAATGCCTCTCACTAGGGACACCTGAGTTTAAAGGCACATCTCCCACAAGGAATTCCCAGAGCTAAGTGTTACTGAAGTGAGACAATCTACCTGAACAGTCTCTTTGCTCCTAAGAAACATGAAGGAGACTCTTCCTATGCTGAGAAGGAAACATCACCTAAGGTGGCCTCCTGCCTCCAGCTCTATCCCCTTCTAATCTCTTGCCATCCATTTCAAGCACCCACTCCACAGACTGAATTTGCATTTAGCAGCACTGTGGGTGTCAGTTTTCTTAGCCACCTCAATAATGACTTACACACTCTGCCCCAAAACCAGACTGATGCAGCTTCACATCATGTTCCACCTGCAAGTCCCAGCTGGAAACTGGAGATCATCCACTTGGTGTAATGAAACTGGAATGCCACATCCCACTAAGTGACATGCAATGCCTGCAATAGACAGGCATTGATAAAGGTGACTGAAATGTCTGATTCTGGTAATCTGCTAATCAGTCACATTTGATTTTCCTCATTCCTTCATTATTCCCATAAACACCTAAGAGGAATTGGAAATCTGTTTTACACATAATCACAAAGCAATCACAGCTCTTAAGCAAGCCATCCTGACAGGACAAGAATGTTAAGGAAGGACAGGAACCATGAGAAGATTATTTGTCAGAGAATGTATTCCAAGACAAAAAATGTGAAAAATACTACAGTGTAAAATAGAATACAACTTACATTAAAATAGTATGTGTAATATGTTAGTGCTAGGTATCAATTTAACACCACAGCACATTCAAAATCCAGTACCTGATAATTATCATTACTGAGGATCAATTAAAAACTCTGCAGACATAAAAGTTGAGCCTTCATTTAGATTTTGAACCACTCAAAGTGACTTTGAACAACGCTACGGTGCTTTTAGTTGGGGAAATTTATTCACAGCGGTCAGAGTACACCCAGGAATTCTCAAATCTCTGCACTCCAAACAAAACAAAGGAACTGAATGGGTGTTAACTTCAGAAACGAACTTGAGCTTTTTAAGTACCAGTACCATCAACCATTTTGTTCTCCAAAAAGTACCCCAGGGACACCCACAACACATGCTGGTGCAGTGGAAATGGACCTGCCCAGCTAATCAGGCTCATCTTTTTTATTTTTAATTGACCTTTTACAATAGCAAAAGGTGAACAACACATAGAGAGATCGCAGAAAGCACAAAACCATTAGAAATAAACCTCTGTCTCTCATTTTGCTTTCTCCAAAATGCTAGTGGGGTAAGCAGTCTCTAGTACAGCCTCCATTCACACCATGGTTGCACTCAGCTGCACACATCCTGCCAATGCTGCTCCTCACCTGTGTGGGTCAGGAGATAGATCAAAACCAAATTCCCTGCCTCTCACAGAGCTCCCTGTACCCTCTGAGATGCCCTGAGGGTGTAAGAGACACTGGCCAAACCTGGCCCCGATGGATCTGCTGTATCCTGACGGACTGAGCCAGACCTAGCGGGCTTCCCAGGAAGCAGCAAGTCATCCCATCCCATCCCGCCCCAAACATGAAACACTACAAACCCTTCAAACCCTTCCCCTATTAGTGGCTTCCCTATAAACAGCTGAGCTGAAGGAACAGGAATAATAAAAATTAAAAAAAAAAAAAAAAAAAGAACAAAAGCAGCCCCTCCAAACCAAACCCACACATACACAAAAAGAAAATCAAAATTAAAATTTGGTGGAGAATAAAAAAAAAACACATAGCACACTTATGTTCCGTTCAGTTTCACTGGATTCACTGAATCCTAACGTGTCCACAGCAGACTCAAACAACTCAGAAACAAAGGTCCTGAGAAAAGGGGGTGACACACTGGGCCACCCCCAAGGACTGCAAATAAAGGGCACGTTGCTAAGTACCACTTTAGAGTAACCCCCACAAGAGCCAGGAGAGCAGGATGGAAGTTTTTGGTGAGATCCCAACACAGGGCTGGAAAGCTGGCCTGGGCAGGGCTGTCAGCACCCAGAGCCTGGCAAACACGACTTGAGCAGCTTTCCAGCGACTGCAGCGTCCCTGTCACCAGGGCAGATGAGCACTGTGGGCTGCCTTTAATTCCTCCTGTTTACACAGCCCTTTCTGCAGGAAACGGCTCCTCCCAGAGTTTAAGGGACCAAAAGAGTCAAGTGATCTTGAACTACAGAGAGGAGGTGGAGGAAAGGGTGGTATTCTTTTCCCATCAAAGATCATTTTTACTTAAATATCTTTCTCTGTTGAGCTTAGACTCTTGTTACGGAGGCTGTAATCGACACTGATGAGCTTTGCCAAACCGCCCTAAAAATGGCAGCTCTGGAGGTACAATCTTACCAAAGCAGTACATGAGCACCCTTCTCTGCTTCCAAAAGGAGCTCAAAAGAAATGCATCTTTGTGGAGACAACATTTGACAAAGAGATTTACATTCTCAAGGAGAAATCCTACTCTGCACTAAATTAAGAGCAGGCTGTGAATCTAGATGCAATTAATTGAACAACTGAATCCTTGATACAATCCTTGAAAAATTAATTACTAAGTCCCTCTCAAGCATTTTCACCACATCTGTAAGAACTGAAAAGCCCAAACAGAACACGCAGTGAACACAAATAAATAAATAAAGTGCATCCGCATTACTCTGTGAGGTCTAAGTTTTGCTCAAGGTCTCTTCCATGGACCTTTGGTGACTGTTCAGCTGGAAATTAAAGGCCCAAGAGATTTTTGTGAAAACAGAAAGGGATATCCTGAGTCCCAGCCAGCAGCCTAACAATGCAGCTTCCAACAGCCAGGACTGTGGGGATTGTGTTAGGAACATCACTCATTACCGCCCTGTGTGCTCATGGAGTCTTCTTAAAATTCCACTTCAGCTATTAAAAATGTTCTATTTATGAAAGATACTACACTTCAAGCAATAGGCTCCTACTCTAAAAAAATCAAACTGTGACTTTTAATTACTTTTTATTTCTCCATATATTCAGGTAGGGAGCTTTGAAAAGTACACAGTGTAATGCTAATATATTTATTGGGAAAAACAATTTTCACAATTTGCACAATTTAGGCTCCTGAAAGTCTATTTCTAACTTCACTTTCATTTCTATTTGACCTCTGACCAATGTAACTTGAAATTTTCTTTATGACAATCTGTTCAAGGCTTCAAGGCAAAAAAAAATTCCAAACCCATACCAAAATTCAAACAAAACAAGACAAAACCCCCACCCAGTTTGTATTAAACTCTCATTGAAAACCTATGCATGTCCTGCTGTTTTCCACCATAAAATAACTCAAATGCATTTCTCTCAGCAACATCCTCTCCCCTGCAGGACTGTGACATAGGTGGAGATGATCACTGTGGGACTGGATTAGTTTCTTGGCAAAAGTGGTTATGACGTACTTGCTGCTACATCCTAAGGTTTGTTAGCATTCCTTGTCCTAGCTGGATCTACACCCCAGAGGGACAACTGAGGAACTATTGCAGAAAGCCAGTATCTGAGCTGTGGATTTCAGAATTAGCTGCATTTATGTCTAAGAGATTAAATGCTTCAATAACTTTTGCATTACTTACATTACTTCCTATTTGTACTGAAGCTCATAAAAGTAAGAAAGCAGAACTGCCTAAATTATAAAACACTAAAATTTCTAAAGGCAGATCTTTACACTCTTAAGACAAATTTATGTCCCATGCAACAGTTAAAGAGTTAGAAACTGTTTAAAACTGAGAATCTCTAAGTCCTCTCATTTTTTGGTACACCAGGCAGTTAATTTGAATTAGGGTCTCTTAATTTAACTGCAGAGACAGACTTGTTGACAAACACCTACAAATGTGTCTTCACACATTTATCACTCTCCCTGTGCTACTTCTGGCAGCTTGAGGGCACACTGGGAACTGACTGCTCCACATCATTGCTGCAGGGTTACTCCCCTTAAGTGCCTCCTGGCTTGCCAGCCCTCCCTGCCCAGAAGAAACTTGGGTGTGATCGTGGCTCATCCCTGAGAAGCTTCTTCATTACAGAAATTGTGATGATATTTCATTTATTCTTTCCATACTTCACTGGCCCTTACACTATCAGGAGGCAAAACACGCTCATTGAAATGCAACTAGCTTACTGAGGGCATCAAAAATTATTAAAATGCAGAATGCTTAATGCTCACATTATTAATCCAATTTCTTGTTGATGAAGGAAGAAGTAAGGTTCCAGTAAGTGGTGAGTATTGACCCTACCCTCAATAATCTGGATGTTCAAATGGTCTTTGTGCACAGTTCCTCACCACTCCTGGAGCAGTGAAGTTGTACTCTTAGCAAATGCTTAGTGAGCAAATGAGAATTTTGTCACTTTGACAAAATCTGACTCTGTTTGAGCCACAAGTTCAGTAAAGTAGAAAAGAAAGTTAGGGAGTTGTTGTTGATCAAGGCTTCAAACAAAACACAAGCATGCCTTCCTTTCTGTGCTAATTCTAGGAGGAGAAGGAAGTCAACACAATTAATGGCTGAGAATTATAAAAATACTGTGTTACTTTATATAGTGCAGCATACAGCTTTCATAAACACTAAAGATGTTTCATTCAACTCCTTTCAGTCAAGTCTGGGTAATATTATATACTATATTTGTTAGCTAAATGTGTAGTTAGATCAGAGATATGTGAATCTCAGAGTACTAAGTAGTTCCCAAAACCATTAAGAAGAAATTATATTTTCTGTAGACAAGTAATTGAAAAAATAAATTCAGTTTCTTAAGGTGATATATACTTTCCCCACCGCCCCCTGCCCCAGGAAGCACCAGGTGCATACAGAAATCAAAAGGAGGAGCCTAAAGCTCACTGGTCTGTATCTGATCCAAGATGGGAAATCCTATGTCCTGAGTATAAAGGTTCCAATTCAATTACACCTGAGAAAGAACATTAAGTATTCTAAAATAAATGAAAAGCATGAATTGCATCACAAAAATGTAATATCCTGAAATATTCTGATCCCTGAAAACAACATGTCACTGCTAACAAATCAAAAACATCTGTTTCCACAATATTGATTGGTCTTACGGGCAATTTGTTGTGGAGACAAACTTTTAAAAACTTAAGAAAAAAATCATCAGGATGGGACAGAAGGTAACAGTGGGGAAAAGAGCTCAATCTCACTATCTGGAAACAAACTCACGCATTTTCTTCAGTTCATTGGAGACCTGGCACATTTGTCAGTTTTACAACATGCTCAAGCTACAGCTGCAAGGCACAAATATGTACAGGACACGGTATGAACACAGAGTATGACCATATACAGACCTCTTGGAACTGTTTAAGCCTGAAAATTTCTGGTCCTTACCTAAAAGTTACCTAAAAACCACTTCAAATTTGTAAAAGCTAAACTACTTACTCAGTTAGGCGCAATAGCCAGGAGCCAACTCACCAATTAGGAGCAAAGGAAAACAAAATCAAGTTTATCAGCAAATACAACCATCTCTGACTTGAGACCAGATTGTTAGTAGCAAGTCTGCTCTGACCTGACTTATTTTGGAGACACATGGTTTCCACGTGATGTTTCTACTGTTGCAGATCTGCACACTAGGACATGAAAAATTCTGTACAAATTTATAGTGGGTGGGGTGAGACGGTGCTGAGGCTGATGCCTAAAGACTGGGAATTGATGAACAAATCCAGTTCCTCAAAAAAGAAGCTGCAGAGTTGGATAAGCCAAGTAGCCTTCTGTATATTTAATATTCTTCCAAGCCCCTTCACGTCATGAACAGAGTGTGCAGAGGTACAATAATCTATCTAATAAGAGCAATTTGAAACTAAGCTTACTAATATTTGCTGAATTAAGGCTCACAGGAAGATGCTAGTGCAGGTCAGTGCAAGAACACTTAACAGTCTACCAAGATTTGGGCTTTCTTCCTCAGAAGTGAATATATTTTCCTGTCTCTCACCCAGGGCAGGAACCTTAGTAACATTTCTTTATGAGCCACTGCAATAGTGTGTAGGTGCTAGAAAAGCACGTTTTTTTCCCCCCCAGCAAAGCATCTGTAAGGAAATAATGATAAATTCTAAAAGAGCACCCTAAACCATTCTCTAGCCACAAGTTATGTAGACCAATACTTTTCCCCCTTCACATCCATCACATAGATAAAGACTTTCCTCCTAAAAGGCTAATTAATTTAAACTTATCAGATTATCAGGCCTTATTTAAGGATAAAAACCAAGGTAATAAATAAATAAAATTTAAACCACACATATCTTATTAGTTTACCTATTACAGAATGCAGGAACCATAAATAGGAATCACCACTGGAAAACATGTATTTGTCCACACGGGTAATGTACGGCAAAGGTGTTTTTCTTTGAATGATTGTGTTTACTGATTCGTATCAGTGAAAGAGGAGAAACATTTCCAGTGAGCTCAATCCCACTTCCCTGAGAAAAAAAAACAAAAAACAAAACCAAGGAGCAGCACCAGCTGCTTGGCAGGCCTGTGCTGGAATGATAACATGGTCTCAGAGTGCTCTTGCTCAGGCCATGGAGTTAATTCCTGGTGAGGACGAGCACAGCCACAGCAGTGACAGTGGCTTCCCCCTGCCCAGCAAACAGCCTGTTCTGCTCATGGTGCTCACTCTGCCTCCGTGCAGAGCTTCTCCAGAATTAACTCTGCATGCACTGCACATCTCAAGCAATTTCAGAACTAAGGAGTGGACCATGTCAAACTATGAAATATCTACATCTAGAAAGGATTTGTGCACAAGGACAACTTGATATACCCTAGCATAAAACCCTGTACTAAATCTACCTGAAGCTAAGCCATAAATCCCATTTCATTTAATAATATCCACCCACTAATTTGAGTGAATCTTCATTAGCGATCCAGTTCTAATTAGAAAATTAGTATGAACTGGTTCTATAATTCATTATGGAAAACTCTCTTCACCCTCCAACATAACAGACTCTTGTTCATAAAAAGATGACACATTTCTAAGAAAATGGAAAATGATCAATGTGAATTAAAACAAAACAAAAACATTAACAAGGAAAGGAGACAAAGAAACAAGCTAAAATTATAAAAAAGTCTCCTTATACAAGGTGACAAAGGAAAATAGCAACCAAAAAAAAAAAAATAAAAATTAACCCAAAAGCCAACCAAGTAAACCAACAAAACCACACACCCAACAAAGCCACACCACATCAAAAAAACTCAACCACAAGCTCCGCTGTAACTGTGTGATTGTGTAGGTTTCTACACTTCCTTGGATAATGTTCCAGACTTGTTGGAAATCTGGAGGACTTTCATGAGAACAGGCTTCTGATGATATTTTAGATACTCCCAGGTTATAAGCCTGCCAGAAAAAAAAGGCAAGAGCAGCCTTTTTCCACAGTAGTTTTGTACTTGGATTCCAACTCCAGCAAAAGAGGAGGAACTGCAGAGATGTGTAACTTAGAGAGGGATCAGTCACAAAACTTTCCCTATTCCTGACCAGTGCACAATGTGGTACAGCCTGAATTTTGGGGAAGACACAAGAGAACTCTGATTTCATTCAACTCACTTCATGCTTTCCTGGTTTTGACAAAAGTACCAATTAGTGCTATTTAAAACAAACACCTGACACAAGTCACAGCGCTATCCAGATTGCTACCAAATGGTTTTCTAATGAAGATCAAGGATTTCTGTCTTGAGCGCTGTGTTGTGAGCTGAACAGGAAGGATTCTTGCAGCTTACAGATATGGCTGGTAAATAAAACAGGATGTTACAAAGATTACCCTCATTACACAAAACAAGGAAAATACTGAAGTTGTTGGAAGACTGTGAAAAGGGATCTTCCATCAGCAACAACAATAACATGCTTGCTACGTTTTGGAAAGGGGAAAAAAAAACCACCAATGTAACAACTGATCTTCTGTTACTCCCTAATGCTGGCAACAAAACTAGAAGCAGTTTCATTCCTGAAAACAGGAATGTGTTATTAATTTAGGTTTGCTTCTATGCTTTGTTTTATTACAGCATATACTCTCTGGTTTTATGGGGAGAGAACAGTAGGTTCTTGCAGAGGGCTGCAGAAAAGTGTAAATCCTTTATCTAGACATTTGTGGACACAGACAGCTTTGGAAATGCAGTTTTGGAAAGTCCAAGACTCTTGCGGCATAGGAAAAGGAATGAAGCCACTTTTGGTTATTACACAGAGATTCCGGTAGATGAAGAGTCAATAGGATCTGAGGAACACAAAGCAGAATGAAAATAATTACTTCCATCTCTTGGAGTATTTACCTTTCCAGCTGGGAAGAAAGGTCTAAATACTGGCAAATTCCCAGGGACAGTACTGGTTTGCCTTTGAAAGCTTGGGTTCTGCAAAGTGGGGAAGGAAGGGCAGCTGAATCTCTTCAGAGAAGCTGCTCGATAACTTGGTGACCTTCCTGTTAAGCCCAAAGGGCCCCAAACACACAGAATCCATATGACCCCATGACATCATCAAACACTGCAAGTTGTTAACCAAATCCCAATGTCAGGAAGCAACTATCTGTCTGTGACAAACTCAGTTCTTTCCTCTCTACAGGACTGGAACTAATTTATTTTCTATCAACGTATGCTTGCAACCTTTCTCTCTCTCTCTCATGAAAAGAAGCATTTTCAGCAGTCACTTGCAGGTTACCCCTGTGAAAACCCAAAATAAATTGGTTTTAACCTGCTTTGTGGTCCCCTTACTGGAATGATATTCACCTGAAAAACTAGTGCCTTTTGACATGGTCACCCACTAGGAAAACCCAGCTGATATTAAAAAAAAAAAAAAAAAAATAATCATCACCTATAATCCTTTTATCATTTTCAATGCTCTGAGAATTTAAATGTTTGCTTTGAAAAGTTACAAATGGATTCTGGAAATCCACATGTATTTCTTGGAGCTTTTTAAATAATAAAATAAATAAAACTGCTTGCATCAGAAAACATAAGATGATGTGGTGTTTTAGGAGGAACACCTTAACTGTTGTGCTGCAGTTAATTGAGACAGAAGTGCTGCTGATTGGCATTAATTGGTTGCTTCATTTTTACAGTACTTAATCAGTGCACATGGCCCTTCCATGTATACCAAGTGATACATAATTTTTTTTAACAGATATAAATAAGTGGTAAATATTAGATGTGGTAAATAACTACTGAGCACCCTCTGGATCTCACCTTACAAAAGCAGGAGTGCTGTTGGCCCAGTGTACAAGACATTTCCAGCATCACATACTTACTCTTCAGTATTTCCTGCTCATCCTTAGCTTTTTCCCCCCCCTCATTTTTAAGTGCTTTTAAACTGTTGCTGAATTTGCAAACCTTTGACCTTGCTTCGTGCTCTGAGCATCATCCATACAGTCTCAGTGAGCATGTGGACTTTGTAAGTGTGCTCCTTGTAACGTCAAGGATTTTGTAGGATTGAAGACTCAAAAGCCAAAAGGAGTCAGAGAGCTGAGGAGAAACAATTGGTCTCTAATGAGCCATTTGTCAAAGTGGACAACAGCTATACAGCTTACACAGGCTTTCCAGGAGCAGCATTAATTGGTCTCACCCGCTGTCACCTGGTGTCCGTGGCCACGTCCCTCGCTCTGTGAGGCTCACGGCAGCATCCCTGCCGTGGCCAGCCCCCGCCCTCGCGTGCAAAGGGAGCAGCCACAGACACGCCCAGGGATCCTCGGCTGCCAGACTTCCCCTCGCAGTCCTGCTGACCTCAGCCCTGACCCGCAGTACCCTGAGTTTTCCATTCCTTCGACCCTCTTACACAAATATAGCCCAGGATTCCAAATTGGGCTGTGTTTATTCCAAGAACACGAAGACGACCATTTTCACATCTAAGAAAATGGCCTGTCTTGATAAAAAATTGAAACATTTTCATACAATGCCAAAAAGAAATGCAGTTTTCATCAGCATCTCAAATCCCCGTGGACTGGTTTCTAGTCTATTCTACTAATTCCTGGATCCCAATACCAAATTCATGTCTTCCCAGATTTGACTGAATCCTCTCTTGCTTGAAGTCCTTATTTCACATTAGCTGGAAACCTTCTCAAATGTTTGCAACTGTGCTCATTACCAGCTGTCTTTCAGGGAGTGAGTTAATTTCACCACACACAGAAACCATATACAATTGCTTCAACTAGGTGCTATTTTCCATCTTTGCCTTTTAATCAAACTGAACATGTGGATTCCAAATGTTGGAAACCATGAAAAATACCTTATATGTCAAAAAGCACCACTGCAAATAAGATACTTAATTTTCAAAATCCGAAAGCAACGTACTTTTCTCTTAAATGATCTACCTCAATTTTCCAATACAACGGCCCCATCACAAGATTCTGTGATTTCATTTTGCTAAGTACATTAAGGCTAATTTGCAGTCTGATGGTGAAAAAATTCCTGATTTTTTTGTGTCATTACCAACGATGATAAATAAATACCCATTACTCACAAAACCCACAAATTTATTATAAATATTGAAAAAAAGCTCTCCACAGAGCTATTAGAAAACCCCCCCTTCATTTCATTAAATTGACCTTTGCTAGAAAATGAGCAGTTCATAGCCTTACAACACCAATTAATAATAGGGTGCTGACAAATAAAACAAGCTGGTAAATATGAATCTTGCTCACAACAAGATTGCACAAGAAAATATACTGTAATGACCCTGTCTGAACATCCTGTAATAGCCCATTGTTCCCCTCTATTACTGTCATTCAGCGTTTTTTTTTTTAATAGCGGATGCGTGGCGGCAGAGGAACCAACGCAACGTGGGACTGCACGTGCACAGATCCTGCCCCATCCTGGAGGTGAGGAGATGGCCCTGGAACTCCTGGGCTGCTCACTGCATGTGCAGATCTGCACAACAACCCCCCCCATCTGCAGAACTTGAATGAGACAAATAAAAATATTTAGCTGTAAGTGTGCCTCGATTTGGAAACTGAGAAGAGAGCAGAATCCTTTCACCTGTAAAGGGCAAATTACAGGAATGGGAATGAATAATGGAAAAATCATGGGCTTAAATTCTGAGAGATGGTGGAGTCTTTTAGGCAATACATGGTAGAAGAAACAGGTATCCTTCTGTTCCACAGATGAAGAGGAATGGTGATAATAAAGATCTTCTACGTGTGACAACTGGGTATTTCATGTGTCCTCTCTGTGAGGAAAGACGAACTAACTGAGCACTGCAGTTACTGACACCTTAACTAGACCACGGACTGAAACCCAGCATCTGGTTTTGCTATCTCATTAAAATGCTGAATAGACAACTAATTTAACGACCATACTGTGAATTCATGTGACAGATATAGCTGGAAGTAGTGGTTTCTCACCAGTTAAAGGATTCTTTCTGTTTATTGAGGTCTGACTGACCACAGGATACCTGACTGAGCTTTGTCACTGCAGTAAGAGTCATGCTAAAGGCAACATCATTCAGTTTACTGAACTGTTCAGTTCACTTTCTTATTTTAAGAGAACGACATTTTAAGGTTCAGACTTGTTTTTTTCTTTGTACATTTGTTATTCCTTCCATCATTTTGTCTTCCTTGCTACCAGGATTCATTGTTTTATTGTTAATTAGTAGTCAAGGAAGGAGGAGTTGGACAACATCCTGCTTAAAATCTGTAAATGTTTTAAAATATAAAAGCTCAGAATTCTACGAAACACAAGGGATAAAGAAATTGTAAAAATAAAATAAAACAGAACAAACCTCTGGCTAAACAATTTCCACATTCCTGTATGGTATAAGGCTATTTTTGAACACTTTGCTTTAGCACACTGCATTCCCTGAGAAAGCTGAGTTATCACCAATAACTCTGTCATGCCAGTCTGTCTTCATTGGACAACAAACTTCCACTGAAACTTCTCTCCCCTTGCCCATGCTGAATTGGAAAGGTTATTGGTCCCTAAAATGTGCTTTGAACCAGGGGTCCTTTGGTGCTGCCACACTGCAGCCGTGTACCCTGGAGGTGGCAGCAGCCACTGCCATGCTCTGGTGCCCCAGTGCCCCCGCAAAGACAGCACAAGAACTTTGCCAGCCTTCCAACAAACCCTGAATTACTGCCATGTCCTTCACTGGTCTGTAATGTGACTCTAGGAAAAGCTTAGCATGTCAGCAGACTATTTTATCCCTGCAGCCCTAAATAAAAAGTGTCCAGTTAAACTACATTGTCTGAATTCTTCCCCTGGATTGCATGCACAGTTTTCAGAAGAGGGATCTTCTGTAGAGAAAGAGCTCTACTTGTGCAAGCTCTTCTGAAATAATTGAGGGAGAAAAAGAAAATGAAAACCTAGGCCCGGCAGCTATCCCAGTGGATCATGCTAAAAGGTTAAAAACATCTGAGTGACTTTCCTAGGGACTCTCAAAATGCTGATGTAGCACATCCAGCACGTGGGGTTGGGGGAAGAAAAGGCTCTTAAAGGATCACACATGACTTCCATAATCAACCCAATAATGATACTTTAAAGAGCTGAAGCTGGACTAAGATCACCTCCTTTAGTCAGAAATGAAGAATTTCCAGAATGAGAAACTAAAAATAATTTCAAATTAATACAACTGTACTCCAGACAGAATTGTTTGAGTTTCTAATTATAACCTAATGGTTATACTCCTGTTTTAGATAAAATCTGAGCTGTGATAGCAGATAGATATGAAACAAAAATCTATTTTCACTGGTGTGTAATCTGTGGCAGTGTTAATTGCACTTAGGACATAACACACAGAAAATTGCATCTGATACAATCTTTCACCTAGGGAAAAAAGATGGAGAGTGATACCCCTATTCTGTAGGACAAGGAGAACTTGGCAAGAGCAGAGTTTAACTTGATGGGAATTCTTACTCTTATTTGCATATTGGTTTCTAAAGTTCTTCTTTTCTAGGACTATAATTTTCCCTGTTTATTTTCAGCAGAAAAGCTTTCATTTCCTGATGCACATACACAATTAACAGATTAGAAACATTTTTTTTTTCCCAAAGCCCTCTTTACCCACTTCTTCTAAAACTGGAGAGAAAAGAAAAAAAACAAACCCCAAAGCAAAACAAAGGAAAAAAACAAACCCTCCCCCACAAGCCCCACACTACGCTGGCACGAACATAACCACAAGAAAGGCTGCAACTCAGTTCAGTGTTTAAGTGCCTACTTAGCATGTGCTTTTTTTCCCCACTGCTGCCAGCCACACACAAACCCAGAGCAATCCTGGTGGCCTTCCACGCATTTTAATGCAATAAACAACACATTTAATACAGAATGAAGAATGCACAGTGGTAGCCACGCAGAGAGTACTTGAATAGCACTCAGGAAAGAGCCTTAATTTGGCTTTCCTGAACTTGTTGAAGCTAACTTTTCCCCCAGTACACACTAAATCAACGTTAAAGAGGCTCCCATGCTTTGTTACGGCACACACGCTCTGCAAGGAAGATGGCTCTGAAGTTCAACACGGTCATTTATGGAAAGGGTTCCCACCCCCACCTTCCCCTTCCAAGAAACTGGATGTGTGAAGACAGACATTTCTTTGAGAGGAAGGATAAGGCAGAGGTTAATTTCATCTGCATGAGCCAGTATAGGATAAGCTTTTGGAAATACTGTCAAGCCACATTCTTAATGCCTGGCAAAGTGACTCACTCAGAGTCATCACAGGAAAGGAAGCTGAATAGAATCAAAAACGGAACAGGATGGGGGCTTAAACAGGAGAAAGAAGCGAGAGAAAGGAAACTGGATTGTTTAAAGTGGGCTGAGGTTACAAGTTCTAGAATGAGATTATTTTTAAAATAAACATATAAAATATATATCTGTAAAAATATATATGCATATATAAAAATACATGATGGTATGCATGTATTTATAAAAAAAAAAAAGCTTCTTTCCATTTAAAGAAAGACTTGAATTTGTGGATTGCCTTCCAAAGCTGCCTGCTAAGGTATTTGTTTCTGTTTTAGGTGGCATTAACATGGCCTGGGAAATAAACAACAATCCCCTCTAGAAACCCACAAATTTTTAACGATCGCGTTCCCATTCCACACAATACGAAACTCTCAGAATATGGAGCGCCACACTCCTGTAAAAATCCACCACAAAACAACACCAGTACCTCATTCCCTAAAGAAACACTACGCAATAAACTAGACACCTTTTTTTTTCCCACACTAAAAAAGTCAATTCATCATTGACTTTTACTTGAAGCTCCGTGACACACGGCAAAGTTTCTCTTCTCCAAACTTCACTGTGGAAGTTCGGATGATCAGCCACCTCACAGATCAATTTCAGGTAAGTCAAACACAAACAGTATGCAGACTGTCTCAATATGTAAGCCATTTGCAGAAGCTTTGACTCCTTGACTTTGGCACAAGTGAGAACACATTACTTGTGCAAGACGATGTCCACCAACAAAAAGAAAAATCTGGGTCCTCAAAGAAGATGATAAAAACATTTTTTAATATCATCAAGGCAATATTGAACTGAGTCACAGCTTTTTATGTTTCAGTCGTGTCACCTTGTGAGTACAAGTTCTGACTGTATAATCCCATACCAATGACTGTCCTTTTTCATGTTCAAGGAGACACGCAGAAAGGTGAATACAATCATTAAATCATATAACTAAAAAACACCAAATTTCAGACTTAAGCAGGCATGCCTGGTTAAAAAATGATTCTTAAAAATGTATTAGAATAAATACTCCTAAATTATCCTAAAAAAGCTTATCTCTGTTTGTGCAATAGTTCTTATTTAATCCCCAGAGTGACACCTGCTGGATTTCACTAACTGAAGCTAAAGGGCAGATATTGCCATTATACAGAATATTTCAGGATAATAATTGCAAAAAAGTGCCATTTTAGTAAGAAAGGGCTGCAGAGTATACTACTTTCTCTCCATTTAGGGTACTAAATAAACACATAGATGCAACCACAAAAGTAGGAAGTATAATGTCTAAAGGTCTTGCTCATTTCTGAAAAGTAAATTTTAAAATTTCTATCTAGGAAGGATTATAGGGCAGAATATATTTATTTCTGAAAATACTAATATGGAAAAAATGCTTTTAAATCCTAAAACAAATGAGTTCAGATATAACAAAAATGTTCTCAGCACACCCTTTGCTTTATTTTAATGAAACTCTAAAACTCTACCACAATAGTCAGTACTGGGGAAAACATAAAATTTATGAAAATTAATTGGCAAGATCATACCACTGTAATGGAGGAGGAAAAAACTAAGAAGAAAATTTAAATGGTAATTCTAAGAGTGATGCTTTACGCCCATACAAACATTCAAGGTTGTGCAGTTTTCAAGCTGAGAATATCAAAGAAAAGGCAGAAAAGATGATGCAGTTTTTAGGAACATAAGATATTCAGCCTAAACACAGCTGATGGTAAAAAAACAGTGTATGAGGTAGGTGTAGGTGCTTTGAACATAGTAATCAAAAGAAAAAATTTACTAATTTCTTTGTTTGGCTCCTTGTGCGTGGTATTACATGGGAAGTCAGACTAGTATGGGCTGCATTAAACAAAATCATCACTAATTTTTGGGGGATATTTTTTCAAATACAACCTGCATCACCCAGACATAAATCCAGAAACACAACATGGTTTTGTTTTCTAAAATCCAGTTAAAATGGTCAGCTGCAACATAAAAATGGCCAGAACTGCCAGTGACAGTTCTTGAGTGACACCTAGGATATACTAAAAGGTAAACAGCCTCAGCCACACATGCAAATTCACCACAGGAATCTAATTTCTTTTCTTGAAGGAAGAACGTGGCTTCTCTCATGGAAAGTCTTTTTTGGTGCATTACAATGAGTTAAGTGCATTTCAAATGCATGTTTCTAAAGAAAAGCAACTCAAAATAAATCACTTTTGGACAGCATATACTGCAGAAATGATTGAAAGTGTTTGCACAGAGCTAGGGCAGAAAAAGGATGACTTTGCTGGGAAAATGTAAACAGTATAAACAAACTTGGGAGACTGAAGCATGAGAGACAACTGTTAAAACAAAACTTTGAAAATGTGAAAGTTTAGCCTTCTAGTTCTGTCCACATTTTAAAGTAGAACAAAAAGTGTTGCTAAAGAGAAATGCTCTAATGAAACCCAATCTCATAAGATCTTCTACTGTACCACACTGGCTGTGGAATTCCCCATTAAGGTAACAGGTAAGAAACAGGTTATTTTCTGCCACCCTTTGTGAAAGCTTTTCACACTGAAAACATCGGAACTGCCAACAGGAATATAAAAAGTAAAAATAATGGGTTGTGTCCTCATACAGAAAGCTTTCTCTGTTTTGTTTTAAACATTAGAAAGATGCAGCATTCAGATGTACCCAATTCAGAATATTAGCATGTGTGATTCCCAGTTTTCCGAACAAAGGACAAGGCCTAGGGTTAATTTACTCTGAAAGTTTCTTTACAAACCTATGTTCTCAATTTACTTTGGAAGTTTCTTTATAAACCTATGTTCTCTCTTTAGTTGCTACATTGGCAATAATGGAAGCCATCATGAAACGGACCTGCCTATGTTGTTATGTAGAAATTATATACCAAATATGTTATTATATGTCTAATACACATAAACACATATAAAAACACACTTACTTTCCTGTCTAAAAGTTATTTGTTTGCCAACTCACATCTGTTTGGATAGCAGCAGTATTCATTCCTTCCTCGACACGGCAGTACCAAGAATACAGTTAATTCCAGAGCTCTGACAACTGGCTACACCAAACACCTAAAATACTTCCCAGGGACAGAGCAGTTCCATGAGCAAGTAAAGACTGTTTTCAATAAGTGCAAAGCTTGGCTGAGGAAACTGCTGCACGTGAAACTCAATGACAGAGCTACCCAGGCTTGCAGAGCAGAGGTGGCCAGGGCACCGAGGTAAGGCAAATATTGTGTGTGTGCCACATGAGTAGCAGCTGGTCAGAAGCACTGAAGGGATTTTGGTACCAAATCAAGAACACTGCAAACACATTGGCAACAAATGGGAACAACTTCTTAGGGAGAAATCCCGCTTTGTAGGATTATTTTTTTCCTGACTGTAGATTTGGACTTCTGATGGGAGAAATTTCCTCAATGACTGTAATGGATAGCTTATGTCCAACATTTACTACAGCAGCGACTAGATATACCTCTTTTAAATACCACTGTATATGTGTTCTCATTAAAAACATACCAACACTGATAGTTTCTTCCAAATGACCATGGCCCCATTTGAGCTGCATGACTGCATAACTTCATGGACTTCTGTGAGTCCAATCCTACCTAGCACAAGCCAGGAATGCTACTGGAGAAAGATTATTACCTCAAAAATTACGCAATATAGAAGCAAGTTAGTAATAACAAGGGTGTCAAAGGAAATTTGTTAGTGTGCTTTCTTCCCTCGGTTTTGTTCTTAATTGTATCCTGGTCTAAAATCTGAACTGCAATACCCAGACAGCCCATGGAACAATCCTGTATTCCCAGAGTAAGTCCTTTCACCGACCCAGGTAAGGCATTGGTCACTCAGTGGGACACATGCAGAGCTGTGTATTCCAACTGGAGTGCTCAAAAATTACAGAAATTACGAAAAACCAAAACAAAACAAGAAAAACAAACAAACACCAAAGAAGCAACAAGCAAAAAACACTAGCTGCCAACAGACAGCAGAATGTAAGTGCCTGGATGGGTGATCTATGTGAGCCAGGATTCCAGCAGTTATGTTGTGTCAAGAAAAGCCTGTTCAAAGGGACAAGCAGTACATCTCTTTAACAATGTATTTTAGATATCCAGGTCCTTAGTTTTGTCCTGTAAAAAGTGCAGTCACACTGCTCTATATCAATGCCCTGCCTGCCTTTACTTAACCTGCAAATAACGTGGATTCCGACATCCAACCTGCAAACACGCACATGCCTGGCACATCCTCTGTGAGAAGACACGCTTCAACCTACACCAATTGCTTGCAAAGAACAAAAAGTAAGAATCTAAATAATTTAGCTGATACACTTCTAAAGACAGTTGTTCCCACTGCACTCATCATTAAAACAACATAAGCACCTTCTCTGTGATGCTCCATCTCCATTGACTTAGTGTCACCAAGTGCCTTTGGTGTGGAAGATTTCCAAAGTTGGATAAAGACTTTGGGATTGCTCCTATGCAGTGAAATAGATGAGAGTTTAAGCAAACCAGAGAAGAAAATACTGTGCAAATACAGATCACTATTTTTAATTAAGAATTTCAGACAGTACCACAGCACGTGTACTTTAAATGAAAACACATCTGTTTTCAGGTGTGGTCTTACACTGATCTAGCCCTAGAGTGTCTCCTTCCAATGCACCCAGAGGACCTCAGATTCAGAGCACATCCCTGAACAGGTAGGTTTCAGCTGCTTGATGCATCACTAGTGCAAGGGAATGACAAGATCCCCAGCAGGCACAGTAAGACTGGGAAGATTGCAGTGGTGCAATTGCAAGAGCAGCAATGTCCATCCCTGAGGTACCTGGCGTAAGTTTATTAAGGCAAAGAGAAAAAAAAAAAACCAAAATCACCCCAGTTATTTTTATAATTATTTCATTCTCTTCCCTTATAAACCGCATGGATAACTAAGGGATTCGCTGTAGATCAAATCCAAGTGCAATTTACAGCCTAACGAGATTTATTTTCCTGGTTCTATGGCTCCATTGCTTATACACACGAGCAAACTACTAGAATTAGCAATCTCTACACTGCGACCGCATTTGTAAAACCAGAGGGTACCACATCTGCTTTGGAAAGCCTAAGGAGTGGCAAGACTTTTAACTGCCTGTCAGCTGGTACTTGAAGGCACGGAATCGCACACTTCCCACCGTTCAATAGTTTCTCAAGGAAAGGAAAAGTGGGCAATTAGCTGTCAATAAATCAGCTCGGTGTCTGCGGTTAAAACCCTCAAACAGTAACAGCCGGCACGCGTACAGGCTTCAAACCAACCCAACTTTTCCTCAAGCAAACAGAAAGCCCAAACAAAATAGCAGCTTTACCTTTTAAGTTGTGTAATTACAACACAAAACCTAATTATGAAACGACTCAAGTATGACCTCTTTCTGGTACAATAAGTTTAGAGAAATACTCAGTAAGCAAACCTACACCACTTTGTCACCTAATTCAGCCTCTATTGAAAGAGCTGCAGTTGTATTGAATTAGTCTTAGTCTTTTCAAGCCAACGAGCCTCTAATTCTCTCCAGATGCAAAGACAGAAATTTGGTTAGTTAATATTAGAGGTTGCAGGCAGAAAAGAACCTCCCAACGCGCTGATTTGGGCATTTTATCTCCTTTTCTATCTATTTAGCCTACCAAGCGCAGACGATAACAACACCGGTTATAAAATCAGCTCAACACCTCGCTCACTAAAAATAAACGAAGGTTTCCCTCGCAGCCTATCTGGGCAGATTCCGTGTCCCACGCCGAGGTTAACGCCAGAGCGGGCACACACGCGTTCCTACCGCAGCGTTCGGGTGGCACAGACCCGCTGCCCGTGGGTGAAACAATGAAACCGCCCGGAGCGGCACTCACCACGCTGAGCTCCTACGAGAAGGCTTTCAGATAAAGCTGCGGGGAGCTGTCTAGCTCAGTCCCTCCGCGGCCAGCGGCGAGAGCGCGGTGCCCCGGCTGGGTGTAATCCAGAGCCCGAGGCTGGCGGCTCTCCTGGCGGGGCAGCGCTGCTGCGGGAGCGCCGGGAGCGTGTCCGATGGCAGCGCGGAGCGGCGGCAGCAGCGAAACATCAGAGCTTCCTGTTACATCACCCGACCCCGCCTGCGGCCGGCGTTAAGTTGCTTTTCTCTCCCGAATGGCATGTCCCGGGGAAGCGGGGCTCCCGCGGCACCGGAGCGGGGAGCTGGCCGAGCCCCGGCGCTGCCATCTGCCCCCGGCCAGCGCAGCCTCCGCCCGCACCTGGCCCCGGGGCCGCTCCGCCCGCCCGCCCGAGCTCACAGCCGGCGCTCGAAACCACTCGCAAAACACTCACTGCTCCGCTGGTGAGGAGGAGACCACGGGACCTGTCCTGTCACGTATCGAGACAGTGTGATTCGTCCTCCTCGTCCAACTAGACCCACAGAGACAGATCAGTTTGGACCTTTATTCGGAGACAAAGAACACACCAGAGCTGCGTTCCTGCTCAGAATGACTGACCTGACGCACCTCTGCCAGCCACTGCAGGGGCTGCACGACACCCCATACCGTAAGGGCTACAAAGCTCTACACAGAAATACCTTTATTGCTCAGGTGTAAAGCAGTTGCGAAGGTCAGACTCAAATTTTCAATTTCAAGCGGGTGCATCATTTACAGTGCCACTTTGTTTTGTACAAGAGAAAAAAATCGCATTTAAAGAAATAAGTCTTTGAAGTATCAAGGGTAGAAAAAAGGCAACAGGAACATTATTATTGCTGAACTCTAGGCTACATTTTTCTGAACACTACTGATTTGAAAACACAAGTATGAATGATTTGAACATTGCCACGACTGAGGACAAAACATGGTTACTAGCAGTCTTCCTATTAGCTTTAAAGAACATTGTACCAGAAACTAAAAACGTTGCTTTGAAACCATTTGTCACTTGTTTTTATACAATCAATTCCCTGTACTATGGACAGAATTTATGCCCTCTAAATCAATAACCAGTTATTGCATGCAAAGGACAACGCTATGCTGAACAAATGGGGAGTTCATGGATAATCAAACTCAAATTACCTGAACACCAGTGCTCCTTAGGGAACACCGTAAGAACCTCCCCAAAGCCACACTGTCATAAGGATCTATCAAAATTAGACCACTGAATTTCCTCATAAAACAACATAAAACATTCTGCTTGTTTCTTGCTACCTATCACTTATCCACTTTTTAATTTTTTTTAATTTTTTTTTTTAACTAAAAGCTGGGGTNTTTTAACCAGCAGAATCATTTGTGGAATAGACCATGAACTGGATGAAGGAATTCTTCTGGGCAATGAAAACATTTTCCTCAAGAAGGAAAACAGTAAAACCCACAAAGCTAAGGGGGGGTGGTGGGGAACCCCCATAAAAGAAACAAAAATCTTCAAAGAGAACCCAGCCCCAATCCAGGGTCAGGAAAAATTGGGAGAAGAGGACCAGGGAAATTTTAAATCCAAATGGCCCCTAGACAATACAATTTGTGAAATCCCACTCCAGGGCTACCAAAAAAGCAGGCTTGGATACTCATTTAGCACATGTGAGAGTTGGTGCTTCCAGGATCTCACATCAACAGGAGAATGTTTGAGTTTTATAATCAGTAAAGAACTAAGGACTGGCACTCTAAACCTCTGGGCAATGTAAACAGATATAAGCTGAGGATTAGCTCTGATTCTGAGCAGTGATGGAAATGAAGTTCTCTAAAATAAATGGTGTCATCTCAGGTACAGGAATTTCCTCAGGAGAGAGCCTGCTAGCATTGCTTCAGACCAATGAGGTCTAGGTTGTAGATTGCAACAGGGTACATTACACACTCTGACTTCGAGAATAATCCATGTATTCCAGCCAAGCACACATCTCCAAGACAGACATTACACAGGCCATGGTTGATTTGGCTTGTCAAAGTCAGTGGAGTTTTGTGGTGGTGTTGTTGTTGGGGTTTTTTGGTGGTTTTTTTGTGTTGGTTTTTTNNNGTGGTTTTTTTTTGTGTTTTTTTTTTTTTTTTCCTGGGGGGTTTTGGGGTTTATTTTTACAAAGTTTTATATTCCACTGATCTAGGTAACATTAAAACTTACTCACTCCTACCCTACAGACACTCGAGACCCCTCAGCTGCTGCAGTTCTCACTTCTGAGGGCAGTTCTCACTGCTGCACCTCCCCGTGCCCTGACTGCGAGCCCTGACTGCCGACAGCCAAGGAAGGAGAAGCTCAAGGGGACCTAAAAGTGCAAACCTACCTGCACTGGGACCAAAGAACGCTAAAAAGCGAGAAAAAAGGATAAATTCCGTGAATTCCCCCTTTTCCAGCACAGCGATCCCGCCCGGCCCTCGCCGCGCCGCTGGCGCCCTCTAGCGGCCGCCCGGGGAATAAACGCAGGCGCGGAAGCTGTGCACAAGATTTACCCCCTTAATTAATTCAAGAATTAATTACCCGGTGTGAACACCCCCTAAACCACAGGCGTACGGCTCTGCTTTACCCGAACCTCGCTCTTTCTTTGGAAACACCACTGAAAACAACCGGTTAGGAAACGTAACTCTTTGGTCCCCTTCACTAAGTTTGAGAAAGTAGAAGTCAGAAAGATGAAGACTTGCTCAAAATGTAAATAATAATAATAATAATAATAATAATAATAATAATAATAATAATAAACCTATCCACTTCGAGAGAGTAAATGGATTTGAGATGCAGGGAGAAATGCTGGCTCAAGTGAACCGGAAATAAAACTGAAGCAGGGGGTAGAAAATAAAAAGGAGAAAAAGGAAGGCATACCAGTAAAATGTGAGGGAAAAAAAAATGAACAAAAGGAAACTAAATTATTTCTCAAAGACATATTGTTTCATCATTTGCGTGGATCAAGGGCACATACCAAGTCATTGCAGGTCTAATGACCTATGGAAACTCATCAGACCTCTGAAAAATTGCTTCAGCTTGTTGGCTGTTATCATACAGCATGGGAGAAATTTCACAACACCCTGCATTCCCCCTCCAAAGTAACTGGAGCAAAACCTGGAATGAAAGGACTGGATGAATGGACTCCAGTCAAGTGGATCTCTACAGTCACTGTAACACCTTAGCACAGCTTCGTGTTCTGACTGCTTCACCACTCTTTTCCTGTGTTGTGCCTCAATTATTCCCCTGCTACCTTCATCCTTTAGTTGTCTTTGGGAAATGTGTAGATCTTCTTTCTTATTCTCGGATTTGATTGTTCTGCAGCTATGGGAGGTACAGGAGCAAAAAGAAGTGAATGAAGCAGAAGGGAACAAAAGAAACTTCTTGTTATGTTGAAGATCATATCACATTGCAGTCTGGACTTTTTATGGGAAAAAATAGCTCTATGTACTGAAGAGCTAAACAAAAACAAAAACAGCTGGATAGCTGCTGTGGTGGCCAAACTGAGTGCACACACAGCTGAGAGGAGCCTGCACTGTCAGATCAAATCTCGATTATAGTCAGGTTTTTACAGTCTGTGACATTGCAGTCTTGATTCTCATTGCACTAAGCAACAAGCCTGACAGATGAATCATTATGAAATGTTTTCTTAGTCAATTGAAACAGAAGCACTCTTGAGATGCTTGTGGTACACGTTCTCTTCTGTCTCAACAATGACACAAGAGAGCCCTCACCGGATCACTTAATTACCGTTATTACAAAATGTACTACAGCAGCACAAGAAGTTTCTTCAGTACAGTGTAAATGGGGTAGGAGAGTATGAGAGTATCTGTCAGTCCTATCCTAGCTACAGCAGTGCTGGGAGCAACTAATGCCTCTCAGTGAGGGATCTGTTAGTTTGCAGCGGAGCTCAGTGAGAAGGAAGCTTATAAGAATGGAGAGCAGCCACACAGCCACAGTTCTGCTGGGACAGAAAGGATGATTTTTCTCCTAGATTTTTTTCCCATGTGGGTTTTGTAGGTGTTGAATCCAGGCAGCCAGGACAAGTTGCTGGAACAAGAAGGAGCCTGAAGGAGAGACGCTGTCATGAAATGATACAGGAATCACAAGACAATCTGCATACAAATTTATCTTTTCTTTCCTATCCTTCTATTGTCTAAAACATTCTCTTTTAGATAGTTCATCATTCTAGTTTGTAATCTTATCAATCTTACAAAGCTTAGAAATCCATTTCAATGTTCTTGGTGGGACAGCTTAATGAGCTTCATTGTCTTACATTAAAGCCCTAGATGTTTTTGTTTAATGCAGTCACCTTCAGCTCTGTCTCCCTTTGAAGTACATCATATAATCTAGCAATTATGTAAGTTTTAATACTGGCAGCCCATGGGAAAATTTTACATAAGAATGGGAGATCAGATATTTTTACTAGCTTGCCCATAAAATGCAGACAAGGGGAGGTGCAGACATTTGTGCCCTCACCTGCATCCCCAGGCAGGCAGACACGAGCAGTGCCAGTGCAGAAGCAGGGTGACCCTGGGACAAGTGCAAATCCTGACCTCCCAGCCCAAGTGCGCCTAAAGTCACTCGCCTTGGGGAGGCCACCACAAGCTGCTGCACTCAGGCAAGTACCATGGGACAAGTGGAAAGCTCTGGGAGCAGTTTAAACCATGGGTTCTCCACTGATCTGCAAGACAGATTCCAGCTGGTCCAAGTATTTACCCTACTGCTCTTCTCCTGTGCAATGCAATCCATACCTACAGACTCACTCCTGGTGCATGAAGTACAGGAAAACCTGGAGAGAAAGGGCAAAGTGATGAACCAGATAGATTTCAAATTGAAACAAGTGATGAACCAGAACAGGCAGATATCAAATTGAAACTGAAACCAGGAGACAAAATGCACCAAATTAATTCTGTGCATGGCAGCCTGTGGAGTTTATAGGTTTCCTGGCAGAGCTGCAGTTGTCTGATTTATGTGGTTTTTGCAGTGGTGGTCTGTGGTGCTCATACATTTTACATGACAAGGCTCCACAGAAGTGCTCTCTGGTGTACAATCCTGTTCCTTGAGAACCTTTCAAATCAGACTTAATACATCCTAGATTGAAAGAGCCATGAGAGGATTTAAGCACCAGAAGAGAGATTCAGATAAAATTTCAGTATAAAAAAAATCTGATTTTACTTATCCCCTCATTCTGGTATTTAAATGCATAATTTTTTACATTTTTGGCAGTAAAGCTTAGCCATGTGTCTAGATCAGTAACAAGGATAAAAGTAAGTGATCCCAACATATACACTTTTAAACCTTTCCAAAAATTTGCCACACTGCTTCATAACTTTACAGCTTAAACACTCCCTTTATGGATTTTGGTAGGTTAATTCTGATCTCATATTCATTTTACAGTACTGTAATTATATGCACTTCAATGGAGTTAAGTCTAGGCCTGCATAACCTAATCTGATAAATCTGATTAAAACAAATCCAGTGTCTATTTCCTTTTTTTAACAATACACCTATCTTTTAGTCAATGGTTGAAACAATCATGTTTGACTAGTGATTATTTTTTTCACAACTATTACGCTTTCTTTTGTACAAAAACAGAATTCAAAAATAATATTGGGGTAAGAAATTCAATTTGAAGGGTAAGAAATTCAATTCAAATCTTTGCATTTTAACCATTTACACAGACCATTTGTTTTCCTGCTGCAGCTCTGACAATTATATACAACCAAACTGCAATTTAAAAGCCTTTAGCAAAGTAAAAGGTAATGTTTATTAACATGACCGAGGAATACATAATAAAAATATAAGCAGCTTAGTAATATATAATCAAAATAATCAGTACAGTAAATACATTTTAATGGTGTACACTGAAGGTTTTCATTCACAGGTGAAGAGCAGTTTACTTCACATTTCCATAAAAATCAAAGTTGCATTGTTTCAGGAATGATTTCCATGCCCAGAGCTTTTGCTGGATGTTTCTTTCTTTTTTTCTTGATTTTTATTAGTCTTCTTTCACCTTTTTTCTTACTGAATCCTAAAGGTAAAATTAATAAAGTAAGATTAGAAGACATCCAAGATTATCAGAAATCAGAGACAAAGCTTGTTTCAGTAAATATTAAAAAAAAAGAAAAAAAACATTGTCTTACCTAAAGTCTTCATATGCCTGACCAAGGCCAAGTTGTCTTATTGCTGTTCTTTTACACTGCACTTACTGTCCCTCCTTCTCTCTCTAGCTCTGTATTTCTCCCGATTTCCATTTTCACTTTTCTCAGACTTTCAACTATTACATCTGATCAGGCCAATCCTTACTACCAAAAGTGGCAAGAGAACGTTTTGACCCGCACAGTATTTACCTCTTCATCATAGCCGGGGGCAGTATCACTTCCCATACCTTTCTTGCAGATCCTCAGACACGACTTTCTGGAGATGAAATTATTCTCATTCCCACCACAACCGCTGTAGCTAAATGGGCGGCACCTCCCAGTCGAGTAGTTGTAGAAAAATCTTAACTCTTTGGCTCTGCATAGTCCTCTGTCCATAGGGGTCAGGCACAAAGAAGGGATAGGAGGTGGTTCTGGGAACACCAAGAAAAACGAGGTGAGACAACATTTCAGTTTTATGTCAATATTATTTGACATTTTTGCTGGCAGATTTAATTCTGCTCTCCTGAAAATCCAAAATACTTGATGTAAGCATCTTTTTATGATTAAAACAAACAAACAAACAAACAAACAAACAAACAACAAAACCCCACAGTAAAATGTCATTCTGTCTTTGCATTGCCAGCAAAAGCTTACCCGAAAGCTATACCTTTACCTGTGTTGTTAGTGATAAAATTGCCATTTCTGCCATAGGAGAGAGCACACAAATTTGTTTTGAGTATTTTCAAGTGAAGCAGTTGTAGAAAGGTAAAATAAATTAAATGTGCAGCTTTAAAAATATGGTAAATATTTTTAATAATTAATGGAGCAAATCACTGCTAGACATTGTGAAACCAAGAGGGTAAAAGTACCCAGCAGTTCCAATGTAAGATTCAATACCCCAGTGCTGAGTTTGTTGAATAACTACAGAAAACTTGATGTAAGTAACAGGGTCTGTCAGCAACCATTGAGCAGTTACAAAACAATAGCTTGTAACTTTCAGAATAAAAAAGTACTGAATGTGAAGAATAAGTGCATAAATTAATAGAGATGCTGGTGTGTTAGTGCTGCTGGCAGGATTTTACCATTCCAAGGAGAGGCTGATGGTTTGTTCCTTCAGGGTTGCTGCAAGTGAGAACTGAAACACTGGAGGACGAACCTGAGGTAGCCGAAGGACCTGAGAACTGGAGGAAGTTCAAGAAGCAAATCCATGCCAGAATTCCCAAACCTGGAAGAACTCCATCATCTACTACCGCAGAGTGACTAACGTACAAAATGGGAACTGATGAAATTGCTGCACAGACTGGAAGAAGCTGCATGAGAGCCATTATATCATCAGTTATATGGGACCCAAAAGAGCACTATTTTTCCTCAGGAAGCAGCAGAACTGAGGGAGCTGGGTGCATAAATGCAAATGTGAAGGATGCAACTCTTGATGATACAAAGCCACACAGCAAGGGTTCAGTGGAAAAGCAAAGTAAAAATTTGAGGAAATTGTTTGGGTTGCAGCAAAGCTGAAGTGGTCACAGAAGTGGGAAGCAGATGAGTTGCTGAAACAAGAAGTTATGCATTAGTCTGGGCTATTCAGGAGGCTGACAAAGTACACAAAAAGCACGTGCTACCTCTTAGGTGTCTTACACGTGGTACAGCTGCTAAAAAAGAGGTTCATCTCAAATGTGTAATAGCTGAACTGGTGTGGTGAAAAAATATGAAAAATTGCTGGGGAGAAATACAATGGTGTGTTAACAACATCATACTATTAAAAAAAATCCTTAAATTCAAAAACTGAGTAACGAGTTGCTTTTTTTGAGATAGACTAAGTTATTTTCAAGTCATAAAAGGAGAACCTCTTCACTTCTTCTCATAATTGTGGCATTATCACAAGACTAAGTTTCATTCTGGGTCCAGAATAGAAGTCCACAATGTGATAAAATCTATATTAAACCTACTGGTTTTTTATAATGAAGATGGTAGGTAGATTAACTAAGGCAATGTTTTTGGTATTACTCAGAGAACTCTTGAGCCTGGAACTAATTTCATCTCTCTCTACCTGGAGCAGATGTTAGTTTTCAAAGATTATGTTCAGCGTAGCTTACTTGTTTTAACCTGCTAACTTCTGAACCTACAAAGAACAGAGCAGAAAGGCTTGCCAGTGAGGAAAGGGCCAAAGAGCACAGGCTTGTTAATTATATTAGAGAATTCAAATACACACTTTGTAATGCAAATTACTTATCTGTCAGGTAGAATGCTCCAGTGAGTCCACAGTCCCCTCATGAAGGAGTTCTCACAGTGACTGCAAGAGTTGGGGGTACCATGGAGCCAGTGATGAGGTAAACAAGGACTGCCTGTGTGTGTACAGTGCACCAGAGGGCGAGCCAGGTGCTCCTCAGAATCCCTATTGTATTCTTCCCAAAAATTATGTTATTCCCTGCCTATATCATTGTTAGATAAATGCCCCAAATACAAAACACTGCTCCTTGTTTATATTCAAAATAACTGTATGTTCTTCACACACAGAAGCAACCAGCCCATAAAGAAACCCTCTTAATTTTGCCACCTAGAGCCATTTTTTCCAACAAAACAGTATTTTAAAATAAAAACTAAATAACTTATAATTTCCCCTCTACTGAAGATCATAAAAATTACAAATTTATTTGAAGTTACTGATCATCACTAAGAGACTTGCCTTCAGGTCAGCATAAACATTCACTGTGACACGCCCAGCATGTCTATTGGCAGGACAATCTGAAAGCCTGTAGGCAGTGTGTAAACCATGTCACTAGAACATTACAGCAGGTGAGTTGTCTCTGTTCAGCTCCAGTTCCTTGTGCTGCATTTACAGATGTGATGGAGCAGAAAGTTGAGCTATTATGCCTATTCTTGAGTTTCTCTCCCAAATGTTTCTACTTTACAACCCCATGTTTCTGAGAGTTGTTGAAAAGTTTTCTCTTTTGCTTTTTCTATGAAGAAAAAAAAGGAAGTGAAAGAAGCAAAAGTCCCACAAGCCACACAAAAAAACCACATAAAAAAGAAGAGGTACCCATTGTATGGTTTAAGATTCAATTCCTATAATACAGCCCTTGCTTGAATCCCATCCCCCCTGAGGTATAAACAGATGACATGATCATAATTTCAGATTCTCTGAAAAACGCACATCCAGATACAGACTCACATTCATCTGAAATAACCCCAACTCTGCATTGCAACAATAATCCTTATCCCTCAGGCTTTGCAGGGGTTGTGTGACAATGGACTGCTAATTAATTACACTATACAAATACAAAAAAAGTTTGAAATTATCTTGGGAGGAAAGGGAATGCAGTGAGCTCTATTTCTCACTATCCAGCAGTGTGTGATGTTTATGAAACTTCAGGTTTATTGGCAGATTTTTGATACATGCAGACTTAAGTTCCTCATTTCTTGTTGCAGCAAAGCGAAAATAAAAGAATCTTCAAGTGGACAGGCTATTGCAAAAATAACGAGTCATCTGCACTTGACTGTACTCCACAGGTATAAATTGGTGCAGATCCATTAAAGCAAATAGAACTGTGCCAATTTATATCAGCAAAAGATGACCCCAACTCTGTACTGACAGGACCTGCATTCGTGTGCTATTCCAGATTCGCTGAGCTGAAAATTGACTTTTGATCCTGTCTCCCACTTAAATCTCACAAATCAAACCTAGGTATAGTGCTCGCAATTTCCTACCACAGATCACAGAAAATGAAAGCTTTGACTCTTAGCCTTACTTTTTCTTAGTTTGCACAGAATAAAAGTTATTACAGATGTTTCACCAGAGTGGCAGCAGAACAATCTTCAATCTCTGCAGAAAGTTCATTGCTGAGAGTGCTAGAAACTTCATGTCTGTATCCATGGCTTGCTTTATTTGGTCATAAAATAGTTTAATCTTCTGACGATCAAAAACCGTGCTGTAAATCTAATAACCTTATATTGTGATAGGGTTACACCTACCAAAATCACTTTTTTTTTTTTCTTAAAATCAAGATGAAATAGCATGTTAATTGTAAAGTAAGGTATTCTACAAGAGACAACTCCTTGCAATTTTTTTTCATGTTTTAATGTAAATTAACCAAATTATATACCCTTTTTTAAAATAGTCTTTGAAAAAGATACATAGCCAGGCCAATATACATACAAAATAGATATTACAATGGCAGATCTGCCACTTTGGCTGTGCTTGAGAAGATGGGCATCAGCCACTCCATCCCGAGCAGTTCACCCTCATCCTCATCTCATTCTCGTCCCTCACAGCAGGTGACAGACAGTTACCCTGCACATTTGTGTGACATGTCTCTACCTTGGAACTTCACTGTATAGCTGTACCTCTAGAAACAGCAGCAATGGAGACAACGTTTTCTAAGTCTCTGTGGAGAAATCAGCTGTCAGCTTTGGCCATACCCTTGCCTTCCTCTCTAGCAGGATTGCACAAAAGCACACAATTTTAGCCCATTCCAGCAGCCTGAAGGGTACAAGCTAATAAACAGAATAGGAGCAGGAGGCTGCACAAGGCAGACAAGTGCAAGACAAAGGTCATACCATAAGGAAGAACCTGTTGGATCTTCAGACTTTGCAGTGAAATTCACTGTGAAGCTGTGCTTCTCATCCAACCCATTCTGCTACGCTGACTCTTTGTTCCTTCAGTCTTCAATTCTCTTTCCCTTACCCTCACCTCTCACTCCCAAAGTCTGCTGTGCAGGAGAATTCCCTATTGCTGACACAATCAAAACCCCTTCCATTTCCTCTGAGAAAACATACTGAATCATGCTCCTTTCCTCATATGGGTTAGCTGTTTGGAGGATTCAGGCATTTGTACTATGACTAAAAACCTTCAGGGCATGTGCACGCCCTTAATACCCCTACACTTATTGCCAGACCTGATGTAATTCAAACAGTTTTCAGTAAAAGAGGTGCTGAAAGCTTTACTGTATTTATATTTAAATACAGGGTGCCTTGGTGCTTTGCATGTGGTAAACAAACAGCACAACTGTACAGAAACCTACATCAAACCAGCAGCACGTGTGGATTACAGAGCGGGCAAAAAAATAGAACACAACACACATTCATGCTTTATTGACACTCCATTCTAAGCAGAGAGCACAGGAATGCCAACTACACACCTGTTATCTTACAGAACATATAAAATGCAAAAACCTTAGCAAGTCTCTATGTCATCACTCAGTTCTCAAAAGTACAAGCAAGTGCAAATGCAAAAAACCAACATAAATACTTGGTGAGAATGCTCAGGCTCTTTCCAACTGTTTGTTTCTTCCTCTTGCACAACTGTGGATCATAAAAATGACATGCCTCAAATTCAGTCACCCTGTACAGTGTGAGCAAGCACCAGCCATCTACAGTGGACAGTGTCCAGCTGCTGATTCTGTTCAAACCTCAGTAAAGGCTCAGAGCCCCATCTGCATTATAGTACATAATGCAAAAATACCTTGGAGTAACATTTTAAATTAATTCATACTCATTGTGATTATACTTAACCCAAAACTGGGTTTAATATGGTCGCAGTGAAAACAGAAACAGTATGGTATTAAATATATTATACTATTCTATATTCTATAAATGAAATGTCGTTCTTTTTTAATGGGTAAAAGGAATTTAAATCACTTGCCTATTAGGTCCTCACAAAAATATTAATTTTGACTGAAAAAATTATGCATCACTGCTTTTACTCTTTGTATTAATCATGACTTTTAGAAGTGGACACTTTTTAAAGAGAGTGGTCAGTCTTCCACTTCCTGATATTTATGAAAGTTCTGTAAGTTGTGACATACTCCTTTGCTTTGACTTTCTCTGCTTATCAAATCCTTTAGCAAAGTTGAAAGCCCATTCTTTAGTTTCAGGCATGTCAGAAAATGGGTTGAAATGGAAATGCAATCCATACCTGAAAAGCTAAGAACTGCAAAAGCTAATTCTTACCGAAAAAAATGGGGAATTGGTTGGGCTCCTCCTTTGGGGAACTACTGTTCAAGGTGTTGGACTTCTCATTTGGAGCAGCTGGCAACAAATTACCTAAAAGAAAAAATAGTGAGAGTTGGTCTGAAACAGTCAAGGATGGGATGTGTAGACACATCCAAGCTCTGAAACTCAGCTGTGATTGGTGCCCGTTGGCCCAGCTCAAATCCTCAACTACTCAAATCCTCAACTACTGAGGCCAGTTGCCAAGCAACATCTCTCAGGTTGCTGAAGCAACTTTGCAATGGGTTTCCTTTTCTTCCTTAATTTTACTGATGTAAAATTTAGATCATACACAGCTTGGTAAGGTTATTTTTGTATTACCACCAGATATTCTAACCTTTGCAATTGTAAGCCTTTTTCAAAATATGTATTGCTGGCAAGAAAACAGCTCTGAAGCTACTTTTAATGTTAATGACTTCCCTGTGCTCAGGTATTTCCAGTGACATACATATCTTCAAATAAATGGGAAAAATCAGTGGACAAACCAAGGAACATCAAAGGGTTGACTATAAACAGCAAAAGCAAATTCTTACCAAATATTCCTGGAGACTGGCTGGGTTCTTCTGCTGGGGAACTGCTGTTCACAGAGTTGGGTTGCTTTTCTGCTGGGGAACTGCTGTTGACAGTGTTGGGATGCTCTTCTGCTGGGGAAGTGCTATTCATAGTGTTGGGATGCTCTTCAGCTGCAGCAGTTGGCAATAAATTTGCTAAATTATAAAAAAAAAAGGAAGTGAAAACTGTTAAGAAAAAAAAAATGGTATTGATGATTCAGTACCTCAAAACCAAAAACTTTGATCTATTTAGACCATGGCAACAGCCTCTAACGCCCTCTTCTTGGGTGTTCATGCAAAATTTACATGAAGGTGTTATTTTAGAGTAAAGTCATGAAAAATAATTATCTGTAGCTTTTAGTCCAGAAAGTAGAAATGGAATCACAGCCCGGGAAGAAATGCTTCAGCAAAAGTAGGGAAAATGTACATGGCTTTATAT
Organism: Rhadina sibilatrix; assembly: GCA_013400275.1. NCBI lineage: Eukaryota > Metazoa > Chordata > Aves > Passeriformes > Phylloscopidae > Rhadina > Rhadina sibilatrix. The sequence continues at coordinate 215,066 of VWYO01014950.1, forward strand.
TTATAGTTAAAAAAAGGTCTTTAAAAAGCAGCATAGTGGGTCTTTTCTGCTTTACGTGTGAATAAGCTCAAGTTCCCCTTGCCAAAATGACAGCTTACAAAACAGTGCTGGAAAAAGGCCCACTAGAGACAAGCAAGATAAAAAGGTCTGGAGGTTCTCGATGGGAAAATGTATTTGCCTTATGAATAAAATGAAGCACTTGGTGAAGGGAGAGGAGTTCTGAAGGTTACTGTATCCTGATGTAGAACAATTCCTTGGAATGACAGGACAAGGAAGCAGATGACTGGCCTGTGGTCAGTCTGAAAGGCTTTTGTAGCCTAAGCTGCACAGTCACATCATTCCCAAGGGACACAGAGGTGTTCCATGAATCTTTGGTGGGGAGCTAACAATACACAGTAAGTTAAAAATTCCTATACAGTCACCTCTTGTCATTACCAGACTTGGCTTGAAAGGAGTGTGTGCAGACCTAGGGGTTATGGTATTATAAAGCCAAACAGATGGCAGATTTTAGGTTTGCTGTCATGAGAAAAGTGAAAAACATAGGAGTCCTGTAATATTCCTTAAATAATACCTACCAATTTTTTGCTTAATACGGTATATTTTGGTATTTTTATTTAAAAATACGTATAATTATTGTAAATTTCATATATAAATTATTGCCACCTCAGGGCACCCTAAATTGCCTTTTTTCCAAGCAAAATACCTTCAAAACACACCATTTTTTATACAAAAGTAAAACTAAAAGTGATTTAAGAAAAAAAGTTACTTACAGTTGTCTTGGCAGGTAGCCTGGCACTCCTCCAAACTCCTGAAGTTGTTCTGGTTTCCTAGGCACCCACCATACTTGAATGTTTCACATAATTTTGTCTCTTTGTTGTAGAAGTACCTGGTAAAATAACCTCGGCAGACCCCTGGCTCTTGGGCATGGAAGCAGAAGTCAGGCTTTCCTAGAAACAATGCTAAATGATGAACAGGGTGGGTGAAGAAAAAAAACCTAAAATGCATCCCAAGGCAACAACAGAACTGGAGGGAGTTTACAAAATAAACCTGAGACTTTGGGCTAAAGGCCAACTATAAAATAACTGCTGCTTTATTGTGCTGCTTTTGTTCTATATTTAACACTACAATATTACTGGAAAATTATAGGGGTATTTATTGCTCTGTTCAAGTAGCCACTAAATTACATCTTGAAAAATTTCAACGAGTCCTTCTGAGTTCCAAAACATAGATGCCCTAAGTTGAAAATTAGTTTTTATTCTGATTTAAAAGAAGACCTGAACCTCAGCTGGATCATTTGTGCCTAAGCACACATCCTTGTTATTTATGTTTCAATCAATGTTGATGTGCATTATACACCAAGCAATGTTCAAATAGAAGAAAATAGGAAGGCATTTTAAAATAGAACAACAAAACCAAAACCCTAGCAGTGCAGTTTATCCTTATAAAATGATACTGAAAACAGGGAGACACAGCAGCTGCTCTACAATATTTCAGTTCCAGTTCTGAGTTTGCAATCAGTAACTACAATATCAACCAAGGACAAATTAACAAATGAATATTGCATAATTTGACCGAATATCACAGCATGATATCACATCCTCTGGCAGGGAAGAAAAACACAGAGCCATATGACAATCCCCAAAAGTCAACTCCTCACCATATTCAGTTTTTTCTTAAAACAGTATGCTTAAAATAATGGTAACAATAATGAAATATATGTGGAAGAATTCTCAGATTCTTGCTAATAGGTATTTTGAAATATGGTTCTTGTCTGAGCTGACTTGCCAAGAATAATCTATTTAACCATCACATAGGAAAATCCTATCAGGTGTAACATATAAAGGCCTTGCTTAGCTGTGAAAATTCACAAAATATTGAGACTAAAATGGTGTGCAGTGGGCTGTCATTTAAAAAAATGGATATAGAACAATTACTTTGGAGTCCCTAACATTTTAGAAGTAGATTATCAACTTGCAAAGAAGTTAATCCTATTACAGCTATTTTAGGTAGGTATATATTCAAATTCATTGCTAGAACGAGATTATTATTAAAGGCAACTGATGCACACGTTCAATTTATATATAATATTATAATAGCTCATAACTAGTGTTTTTCTAAGAATTAATTGGCAATATGTTGCCTTTCAATTTTTATTGTTTTGCTTCATGAACAGCAAAAAATACTTTTCAGAGATCAAATGTAAAAATTAAATCACTAAAATATTCTTGAATAAAGCAACCAAATCAACTGTTTTTAGCATTCCTGAATAGCTTAATTTTGATTCTTCATTACAAATTCCATTCTCTGCCAGCAAGTGTAATCCACAGCTGAGGTGTTTCACCTCTCTTACTGCACAAAGGCAGCACCTATTGATGTGCACAGATTTAGAAAGCTAAGCTCACGTAGAGCAATAAATATGAGAAATATATACAAGGCACGTGCTGTGCTTTCAGCTGAAAACAAAGGTGAGACAGGTGCAAAGACAGGGAGCAGCAAGACTCCACCAGAAGTGTCTGTTCCATCTGCTAGGAGCTCACAGACAACAGGAGCTAGAGAAAAAACTTCTCTCATCAAACGTTGTACAATACTGTGAGATAATACTAAGAGATTATTAGATAGATATTGACTGAAAAAGGAAGGCAGATAAAAACAAGGGTATGCACCATAGGCTACAGGATTATGACAGATTCTTAAAAAGAGATGTCCTTAATTTAGAATATTCTTACATTAAAATGGTTCTTGCAGGTTCTTGCAAATGAAATTAAGTCCAAATTAGTTGAGCTCACAGCTGACTTTTATAACCCCTTTTGAAGAGAGGGTTCAAGAAGGCAATATAATGCCAACCATACAAACCAGTACTGTACTTCTAAATGCCACATCTTTCTCCAAGGACTCAATATTCAAGACAACCTTAGTGAAAAAAACAGAACATGTGCAATGATGCTGATGACAGCCATGAGCTGAGTTTTACAGGGTGTGTTCTGGTTTGTCAATAAAAGCAGGGAACTAGGGTTAGCCCCTAAAGAAAGTAACGCTAAAATCGTCAGTGCTTGTGAAAATTCAACCTTCCACAGTATAATTCCATTTTTTAACTCATTAAGAATAGACAAGATAGTAGAAAGCAGGAAAATAAAGCCATCATCTCATATGAAAATATTTCAAATATCATTCTGTAAAGATAGGTGATTTGATTATAGTCTATTTCAAAATATATGTGCAAATATTTACATTTCTGAAAGTTGCTAAACGCACATCCACTCAGGAGGGCCTCAGTGGAAGGAGGGATGAAGGAGAGGAAGCAGAAAGAGAGGAACTGTCTTGTGAAAAAGTGTTTTCAAGTCTGTGTTTGTGGAGCTCTGGCTGCCCACAGTGGGCCCTATCCAGGTGAGTCTCCAGGGTGCAAAGGGGAAGGATAGAGTGAGGCTTCACAAGCTCTACTCTGAGTGTCAAACTGAAATATCCTTGTTAGGAACATCAGTTTTCTCAACAGAGCAAGAGTGTTTCAGTAAGGGACTCCCAATACTTTATCACTGGCTATTTTAGAAGGCTGGGGTATCAGGAATTTAAAGCTCTGTTAAAAGTCTGTTCCTTCAGGAATGGGAACCTTGCTTCCTGGTTTGATTTGCAATTACAGCATCTGCCCTAACCTCTGGTAGCTCCTCCAGAGAAAATGCTTAAAAAGTTCTGTTGCAGAGCAATTTTTCCCTATCTAAAAGTAAAAAGGCATTAGTACACAGCATTTAGCTTGTTCTCAAAATACACAATAAGAGCTCCCCGTCGTGGCTAATTACACCATGCTTGAATCTCTGCTGAGCACCTCTTTGTACTGAAGAAAGAGAAAAGAATCATGATGTATTTATTTTGTGGAAAAGAGACTGCAGCTACCATCTTCAGTGACCACAACTGTCCTCAAATTCTCTGATGAAGACAGAAGAAGATTCAGACTAAGAACTCTCTTTAATCTGACATTGCTGTTTTTGTTAGAACATAAATTATATATTGTTCTGAGCTAACAAAAGAAGATAATAAATCTATTCTTGTGGTAGAACAAACTCAGATGACAATGTAAATGTAATTACCTTTCTTAATTTTTGCCAACGTCATCTTCTGAGAAAATTCTGCAAGATAAATAAAAATAAAAGTATTTAGCAAAAGCAGACATGTTAAGTCATACCTGTGATACCAATGTGTTTAGCACCGACAGTGAACACTGGTAAGAAAGAATACAGCATCTCTGCCTTTTTCTCTTCATTTGGGAAGCAGCACAAAAGCTCATTGTGGGGAACTGAAGTATCATTTCCTTCATATAGGAAGACCTGCTATATTGGAAACTTGACAATAGAGGAAGCACCGAAATCAAATTATGCCAATATTGAATTGAACAGGGAAATTGCTCCTCTTGCTACTGGATCCAGGATCCTGTATCATGCAACCTTACTCCTCAAAAGTGGAGTAATTAGCAGACTAACAACCTGCAGCTACTAGTACTGCTCATAGCTTTGGAGCTGACTGAGGGAGACAGGAAGACTTCCCTCATCTTATGCAATTCCCTTTGTTCTGCCACGAGACTACCCTCATCTTATCCAATTCCTTTTAGTTAATGATATTAATCCCCTTTGGCCAAGTATCTCCAGGTATCCTAGGAGGTGTAGCTGAAAACTTTGCTTGGCTCTCTCCGTGCACGATCTGCAGCAAAGAAGTTGTTAATGGCATTTTTAATGCAGGAACTTGGGTTTTATTGTATCAGCTCAAGAAACTGGATATCTTAATTCAAATTCCATTTCAGAGATTGAAAGCAAACCACCTTCTCCTTGTAGGAGAGGTATGCCTAATCATAAAATTGCAAAGGAGTCCAAGGGCAGAGCAGATCATCCAATGTGTGAGAAAGGCCGACAATATTTCGACAGCTGAGAGAAAGGTGGCCAGCAGCTGCTGGACTGTGTCTTAGTCAACTTATTTGCATTGCTTCATAATTCTTGTTTTGTACTTTACTGCCCTTTTGTATCATAATTCTACCCTAGTTTTCTCTGGAAACCTGCTGATGTTATATTTTCAAAGCAGATCTATTGGGTAGAAATTCTGTCATGACACATTTTTCCTTCCACCTCTGGGACAATGCAGCTGTTACCCTTTAAAAAATATTAAAGGCATGGCATGCACTTCAGAGTGACATAGCACTTCTTTGAACAGATTTCCAGTTTTTCCTATTACTAGGAGAATTGGCCCTCAACTTTAAACCCATGACCTAAACGATGGATACGCACGTCAGGCCATTTCACTAATCTCACTCAGCTGTCCCCTTCAGGGCAAAATCAGCAATCATATTTTGACATTGTGAGTTTATACAGGCCTAGAATCTTTTAATCTTACTGCCCTGTCAACAATGTTTTTGCTTCTGGTTTCAGTCAAAAAGCCAAATCCACATCTGAGTTGTTTTCTTTTTTGTAAATGAAGTGTATTTTTTTGTAGATCCATTCTAAATAATAGACATTAGAGTTGCTATCATGACCAGAACCATTTATCAGCAGGTATTTTCTCACAGTAGCAAGCTGAAGTAGCCTAAAATTTATATTCACTGCCTTGAGAAATCAGGTTTCTGTGCTAGTGATGACATTTGTGATTATACTCATATCCAGTAAACAACAGAGTCTATAGGCAAATTCCTCTTAGAAAGTTCTTTTTCATTCCCTGGAGCTGTGAGTGTGGGCACAAGAAGCAACAAACACAGCTGATTTCGAGGAAGCTTGATTCAGAAGTAATCATCTTAAATCTGAACCTTGTCCTGAATAGCCTCAGAGTGGCCAACCTGCAGCTGGGCTTTCTGAACTCTGTGGTACTGACATCAATCACTTCTGTCTGGTGGCTTATTGATTCCAAACTGTTAACAAGTTATCCTGATCTGGTAATTCATTCATGCTGGCTCATTTAGCCTTGAATTTGTGCTGAATACTGAAAATCAAAAACTTTGACAATGATATTATTTCTTCTGAATTTCAACACAGATAGCTGCCCTTGAGCTTATTTTTATCAATACTGGTCTTCACATTCCTCAAAGTGATAATTTAGTATTTCAGATTTTCCTTTATTTTTAAGCACTTTTGTGTCACTCATACTCTCTCTTCAGACTCATTTCTACAGTCACTAAATAGTGATCTGCAGTAATAAATACTGGAAATCCAAGTAAGATAAATAGAACTATATACTACAAGACTGCAGAGATGGAGTTATGCTTAACAAAAATTCACAGAATTATACAGGGTTTTGCTGAGGTATGTTAGCAAAAGGGATTAATTTAAGAGTTTACTTTGCTTTTGCTTGATGGTCTGCAGCACACTGTACATAACACCAAACCATTTTATCTGTTCTTATCCATTCAGAGAACACAAAGATCATAAGCCTTTGTTTCTCCTCTTCCTCCAAGCAGATCCAGCTCTTGGAGAGTCTTGGATCACTGTTATTCATACACAGAAAAGTGTTTGTGGGATGAGTGCCGAGATGTAGACACTAAGCCAGCTCTTATTTTAAATAATTTTCAGTTTTATTCTATAGAGTTATGCCAAATGCATGCCAGTACAGGATTTGGTCTAGAAGATCTGTTCCAGATCCAGCATGTGTGTTAGAATCAAAGTAAAGCAGAGTCCCTTCCAACTCAGCTTACTCTGTGATTCTGTGAAAGCAGTAACTTCAGATTGAAGAAATAATGTAATAAATCTTCACTCGTGACACTTAATTCTGAATATTTTGGACACTTCACTCCAAACTCTGCATCTATCAATGCAGCCTTTTCTCTTTTATCCCTCTGTCTTAGCCTTTAGATTGAAATTGAGGACAAACACTCCAAATTTCCTGTGACAGAAAGTGTCAAGTTTTGGATGAGATGCTGGCAGGTGCAGTCTTGCAAATAAGCCCACTCCAAGCATGGTAAAGATGCTGTGGGTCCTGCTGAAACCCCAAACCAAATACTGGCTGGAAACCACCAAAAGCCAGCCTGGTGTAAGACAAGGAAGGGCTAATTCACATCCTAGACTCCAGGTCTTCCTGACACTGAATGCTATTCAAGGAAGCAATAACTTTCAATTTTTTATCTTGAAAGACTGTACTCTTTAAACTCGGTGGAGTCATAACTAGAAACATATTAATCATCTGTAAAGAATTCTTTCTTTGGTTGATTTTCTGCCCAGAAATGTGATCTGTTCCCATACAATAGTCTGTAAAGAAGATTTTAAAACCTACAACTTGAATTCTATCTTTGTATTCTTTTTTTAAACTCAGCTATGATGAATCAAAGACAAAAATAGTATAGTCTGAAGAAGGAATAGCGTTGTAAATAGCTTTTATCCTCACCAATGGCTAAAATACCAAAAAACTTGGGTTAGACACTATGAAAGCAGTAAAGAACAGCTCTGCTACCCACCAACTTAGACCAGCCTCAAAATCAATTTCAGTTCAGAACTCATCCAAAACAGGGCTCTAGCTAGAAAATAAGATTCCTTGCATTGATGTCTCTATTCCACAGGCACACTACAAAGCCTACCTATCCTTCCAAATGCTGAATGCCTGCTTGCACCACGTAAAATAATTCAGATGATTACAACCTACTTGGGAATATTTGGGAACATAATTTGAGGAATTCTATTTCTGTATTAAAAGGAACTGATAAGGGCTTCTACTTCCCAAATTCGAGTGGTTTGTGGATGAGAAATAAGAGATGCAAATAAAGAATTGGGAGGAGGGTAAGAGAATGGGTACTGGCCTTTTACCACACACTTCTCCTGGCATTCCTCCAGCGTTAGGAAGTTGTTCTCATTGCCATGGCATCCACCGTACTCAAACACTTCACACTTGCGGCTTTTAATGTTGAAGAAGTAGCGGATGTGGATGGCTTTGCATGGACCATCGTCTGCTTTCATGGCACAGAACGAGTGCACGAGCTTCAGTGGTGGCAAAGCAGCACCTGCAGTGTAGAGGAGAAGCAGAATAACCGAGTTAGTTTGCTGCATACTGCACACTGCAACTCCCAAGTGAGATGGCTTGTGTGTTCTGCTAGAGAGCACTGCACAACAGCTGTCTGCAAAGCTCTGAACACACTAAACAGATGTAAAAAGAAAAAACATCATCTGCATTGGAACACAAATTCCATTCGATCAATTCAAACGTGTGGTTTCAATTTTCCGCCAAAACAGCTCATAGTATAAACTTCAACTCCTCATCACAAGCCCCTAAACAGTTGTGGAGCGTGTCTTACTCACACGAGCTGGGGTGCAATGCTGAATAACAAAAACACTGAGAAAGTCCTGCTAGCTCCGAAAGACACGATGACCACCAAGGCAGAAAAGTTTCCTTGGGCTCTCTTCCATGCACTGCTGCCAGGGAACTTTGCTTGTAAAGGATCTGCCAGGGAGCAGCGTGGGATGGCCAGAGCCCTGCAGAGGGCATCCCTCTCCTGTCAGATGGCACTTCACCGGGACAAACCCTGCCGGGACTACTGACAGGCACCAGACTTGTTTTCCTTTGATCTCACCGTCCTTGCATTACAGCTTTCAACAGCATACAACCAGAAAGTCAAGGCAAAACAAAACTGAATGTTTTCAAACTGCGTCATCTCTATCTTACAGTATATGTTAGGTCAGGGAATGTTGTGTATAAATTGTCACGTGCACTGTGAGGAACACTAGCAAAGTTTCACCTTGTCAATGTCTATAAGGAAATTCTGACTAGCAATCCAATTCCTGACACTGTTCCCCTATAAATATATGATTTACTGTATTTTTTGTTGTGCTTTTCCAAGGCAGTATTTTCTCCTAGAGGGTTTTGAAAGCTCTACAGAGCCTGTGTGCTTGCCATAGGAGCCAGAAGAACTGACCTAAAGTTTTTAATTCATTCTCCTACAGCTAATTAGAACACTGATGTCTCCGAACATAAATGCAAACATATCTATCTGTGCTCTTTGCAGTGGCCCAGGAAGGAGACAAAAAAAAAAAAAAAAAGGAAGAGAAGAGAAAAGCTATCCCTTTTGATGTNAAAAAAAAAAAAGGAAGAGAAGAAATGTTTACATGATCACATAATCATTACAGATTCCTACTATTATTAAGTTAAGTTTTGAGTTTTAATTAAAAGAATCTACAAAACTCAAGCTTTATGACATGGTTAAAAGGGAACTTGAGTACTTACTACCTGCCTGTTCTGTGGTTATCTAATTTTAGCATCTAAAATTAACTTTATTACACAATCTTTGAATTAAATTCAAAAAGCTGAGATAAATCCTCCTAAGTACTGCGGTCCATGGAAGTTTACTAGTTTTATTCCATTTGAGCCACTTATAACAATTAAACTTACAGAAAATAGACAAATTTCAGCACTAAAATCTTTTAAAGAAAAGTATTTAAGTTCTTGAAAGACTAAAAACCTCTATTACACTATTACAATAGAACAATTGCAGCACACAATCAGATCTTCCAATAGTGGACCATTTGGTGTTAAAATGCATATAGAAAGGACTAATTTCAAAATTCTATTTAAATATTCAGTCCCCCAAATAGTTTGTGACTTATGCCACATTGGTCAAAATACCACTTTTCAGATTTTGAAGCTGGGTATATTGATTTGAAAATATTACTGAAGACCATACAATAGGAAGTATTGATGAAATAAAATTAGTAATTATAAGAGATGTTAGATTTGGTAAACTTGCTATGAAGCTCAGCTTGCCAAACAAGATTTCAGGTTTTCTTTTTTTTCTTTCCAGTTTCATTAGCTGGCTCTTCTCAAGTCTGCAAAGATTTAGTATTTAGAAGTCATAATAAATGCCAAGTTCAACTTCAAAGGTTCTAAAGTTCTCCAAAAGGCTTGGGAATCCTTAGGAGGAGACTTAAAAAGACTCAAAAAGTTGAGAGGATACTACACTGCAAAATGAAACTTTGGATTTCCCCTGCTCAGTACCAGGAAGAAATGCCTTCAAAACATCAAAGTCTTCAGGAAGTTATGAACTCACTCCTGAAATGCTGAAATCAAACCCTCAGAGCTCACAGAAACCAATCCAACTCAAATGTGGTCAGGGTGAGGGCCAGCAGCTGGTTTATAAACACATCATTTTCTTGGCACCCGAGAAATGAGATCCCCTCTGTGACCTCTTGCCAGTGACCCAGTTCAGTCTACAAGAGGTTGTGAAAACTTACCAGGTTTCTTAACTACTGACATTTCAGACACAGAGTTATGTCAACTCGTTTTCTTGCTGCATTGCACCACCCCAACATTGTGGGCTATCCAAACAAAAATAGTATGCAAGCATAATTGCAAAACTACACAAAGAGGATGAACAAATGGTTTAGCAGAGTTCATCCTGGGAACTTTCTGGTCTCCACTCCCAGCCCACTTCCCATCAGACCCGGGGAACACAATCATTGTTTTGGTTACCTCCTAAGGCCTTTCCCCTGCAGTCACAGAGATGCTGTTAACCAGTGTCAGATGTCCTGACATCTGCTGTGAACATAATGACTAACTGTGTCACACTTCTTGGCAAGCACTCAGTTTCCTAGGAACGCTAGAAAGTTGCCATAGTTTGAGTAAAATCTGTACCCTGTCAAACCCCCAGGGGCCAAGGCCTCCAGCTCCAAACAGTAACCAAGTGACTCTGAAGAAAGAGGTCTCAAAGGGATTCATCGGAACTGAATCATTCTTCTGTCTGGAAACTGGGAAGGAATGCTTCCCCCTTATTTTACACCTGGGAACACTTAACTCACACAGATGATATAAAATTAGCTTTGCTTCTCAGATTAGAGCAGCAGATGAGAAGGCAAGCAGGAGTGTTAGCCCAGTAGATCTGCATAGATACACATCTGCCTGTACTCATTTCATTTGTGGAATATACCTTGACAAAACTGATTCTTAGTGTAAGACCTCATCCTCTGCTCTTGAACAACAAGACAAAGTGTTATTACATTTTAGGTGTTGTGTGAAAAGCACAGGGTATGACATCTTTTGAAGATGTCATAAAGGTCAGTGATAATTTTTCACCAGAAACAGAAGAAGATAACACTTGAAGGAATGTTAATGGAGTTTCTCATCCAAGTGAAGTAAAATTCCAAGCAACCTGAAGCAATCAGTTCTAGGATTTCACTACTCTTCTTGTAAGACAGCCCTTTTTTTGGTAATATACTGCCTGAATATTCCTCATTATATTAAATAATTTTTACTTCCTTCATGCACAGACAAAATAATTTAAAACCATATACACACTCAGTAATTCAGTTTTGATTTTCCAATCCACCATTTGTGTCTTGCAATTGAAGGCTGCTGCAGGAGAGAAAGTTGATTCCTGCACTCTCAACCTTGATTTTGGGTTCTCCAAATTCAGCTGCTTCCCTGGCTGCTTGAAGCCTTGGTGGTGCAGCAGCTGCCCCACACTCACCACAACACTTCAGTAGCCCAAACCTCTGTCTACTTCCTTTTCACTGGAAGACTTTTGTCTCTTCTAAATTATCTCTGCACTAAATAAACTCCTTTCTTCCTGTCCTTTTATTGGCCTTGCTTTCTAATCCTCTCATAACTCTTATTTAGATGTTTCCTATTGGTCTGGATTCCTGGTAAAATGTGTTGCTGACAGTTAAATATAATCCCCTACCTGAGGCATTTCTAGTGGCAAATACAGTGGAATAATTATCCTTTGTTTTTTCCCTTAATCCAACACCAAATCATTTGTCTTTGTTTTTAAAACAACATAGAATTACTTTTGTAATGCTCTGTAACTTGCATTTACTGTCCAGCAAATAGAACCTTGTTATACAGGTGCTTCAACATTCATTTTCCATCTTGTATGTATGACTGCATTAATTCTCCTTCTTAAGTATAGCACATTGTATTTGTCATTTTAAAAAGAATTTAGTTTAACCCCCCAATTTAGATCTGGCTCTGTTGGATATTCATTACTCATCCAGTTTAGACATCTGGTCCAAATATATTAAGAATTCCTGTATAATTGTAAGACTAGCCTAGACCAAGACAATTTTGTTATAAACACGTTAACTAATGATTACAGCTGATGTTCACTGTCACACAGAAGTTATTACTTCCCATACTAAAACTGAAAAAAACCCCAGCAAAATTTCCTTTTCCCTTTTTCTTCTCCCTCCCCAACTTTTTAATTTAATGACTTCCTTGCATCAGCTCCGTGAGCACTAATCATTCATTGCTCTGTTCTGACAGCCACTGCACTCCACAGTGATGCCCACGAAATGGCTCACAATGAGCATGAGCTCAATACAGGTAACTTTTGCCACTCCAGTCCTTCAGCCTTCCTGCTTTTTGCAACTGGCAAACAAGACAGGGGCCAAGACTTTTCCTACACAGCACAGCCATTCTCACGTTTGCCGGCACTCTCAGGGCAACTTTTGTAGCTCAAGACGACTGCTTACCACATGAGCACCACTCCTCCTTTCAGTGCAGACATTTCACTCAGCTCTGCTAAGCTGCAGCCAGCCCTGATGCAGCCCTGAGCTCATGGGCTGCAGGTGATCCAGGCAAGGCACTGCTATCACTTCACTAGAAAGCAGGGGAATATTACAAAAGCAGAAGTGGTGAATAATGTCTCTAATCCTCTTACATGAGTACAAGTGAAAACAATAACTTTCCTCTGGATGTAGGCATAACAAAAGACTCTAATTTGGCTTGCAGACTCTTGGGAAATCTGCTCGATAAAAAGACCTCCTTTCAATTAGAAAATGAACTGATTTCTATATTGCAACTGCAGCACAATAAATACGAAAGGTGAGCATTGTGGAGGAGCTGCTCTTCAGAACAATGATATAAATTGGGAGAATAAAGATCATGACTGTTTCTGAATTTTCATGTAAAAATACTTTGTTTTAGTTTGCTTGGGTTATGTGTTCTCAACTTTATATGAATTTCCGTGGTTGTCCCTAATTACAAAGATATGCTGTCATTTTTCCAGCCTTCCTTGGCAATGTCTCCCTTTGATAAGTGGTATCAATACTAAGCACCTTGTCACTAATGAATAGCTGGTTTTTTTCCTCCCCATCTTTGTCAATTTGACAGCTTCCCACCCACACACTGTTCAGTGCTCTTCCTATCCTGTGTTTCCTACACTTTCTTTAGGCAGGCACATTTATTCTTGGCAAGCTTTCACATACGAATAAAAAGCACATTCAATTTTTAAGTAATTTTCTTCAGGCTTTGGAACATCAACTAAAGTGCTGCCTACCACATAAGGGATTAATGAACAATATACATAACCTGGATATTTTTATACCTTTCATTTTTATTGTTACACTTATCTGTTGATGGAAAAAATGACAGATTTTGCTGGAAGAGAACAAATTAAAAATAATTTTTTGTTCCATTGGACTTGACCCTGCAATCTTGATTATTACTATAATTAAAATAGATAAAAAACCAACTCTTAAATTCACAAAGCACTTGTACTCAACGTGATCTAAAAGTATGACAATAAAAATAACGGATACACTCAACTAATTTTATCCTTTAATACCTGAAATTTATGGAATGCTGAGGTAAAATATGTCATTGCTTTATAATCATCTAACTTCAAAAATAAACGTTATCAATGACATTACAGCCCACAAAATTTCAACATTTAAAATCTCTGAGTCCAGAAGTTAAATCTTGAGAAACCACAAATACAATTTTAATTAACAACAGTCTAAATATTTTGTGAAAACAGAGTACAGCAAAAGCCTTTTTATTGTAAACACTGCAACTGAGTCTTCAGTAGTCACAAAACCAGGATCCTAGCTGAATATCTAAGCCTCACATATGATGGGTGTTTACTTCAGAACTAAAGCCCAGAAGTTCAGAACTGTTTCTCATGCTAAATCCGTTAGTGGTCACATAATCCTAAGTAACTGGTTGCAAAATATCCAGTGGAAAAATAACCCCCAGTAAAACGACTATTTGATTTCCTTGAGGTTATTTAATTATTTTCTTTTATAAACAAAGTAAACTGAGGAAAAAAAATTAAGCCATCAGATTTCTTGCTACGGTGACAAAGCGTGCAAGCTGATTTGGCCCTCATGACCTGCAAGCTTGGCTAATTAATACAGCACTAAGAGTTGTGGGGCAAAGATAAATGTGACTGCCCTCAAACAAAAAGGATACTTTTGTACTTCAGAGTTCAAAAGAAACAAATTGGTTTGCATGAACCAGTCTTTCCTACACAGCCATTCTAAGCCTACACCTAACCTGGAGCAGCCCATATGTTAAATTGTAGTGACTAATTGTGACATGGTCCTATCTTACTACAGCCATGACTATGCACAATTACTATTTCTGTCTCAAAGACCACTGCAGAAGTCTGATAGAGAGAAACAATCTGGATAGAAATAGGACAAAACATAACAAAAAGGTTCCCCTTAGCTGCACTTTCATTTGTACTTCAAAATCAGACATGTCAAATGAAAGCATCCTTCATAGTCCTCTGCAGCTTAGGGAAGTGATCACAGTTGTAAGTCATTATCTCAAAAGAAAAAGGAATATTTTAGTGTGGCCCCAGAAGTGTATTTTCCCCTCATCTTTCTCAGAATTGTTTGGGAAGAAATTGGAATACCCTTCACAATGATAGCCACTATAGATTTCTGATCCATCTTAATTTCAGTGAAGTAAACAATGATCTTACCACGGTGAAAATCTGAGAACATCCCCAGTTCTAACAGTCACACTGTTTTTCCAACAAGAAAATTCAGCTGGTGAGTTTTTAGTCATAGAATTGTAGCATATCCTGAGCTGGAAGGGATTAACAAGGATTGAGTCCAGCTCCTTTATTTATCCAGCGATATCAAATCACTTGGGGCAATACAAAGACCTTCATTAAGGCCCAGGAAAACTACCAGGACAGTAATTGTATCATCTTTACATCCAACTTTGCAAATGAACTGTGACTCAAGAGGTCTGTGCATGGAACAGAGTAATGTCAATCTACAATGGTATTTACCATATTTCTGCTTTTTCTGTGTGAGGAAATAAAGCCTGAGATAATCAGTTGTATGTTTCCTTGCCTGAACATTGAACTTTTCCATGCTCCTAAAGCACAGCTTTAAAGGAATCATCTTGATATCTAACCCAGTGTTTTATTAGGATTAGGTGTTCCAAAAAGCTTGGGAAACAGAAGCCCCAGTAGAAGGCAATTTTGCTAAAGCTTAATAGATAATTCTAAGCATCTCTCTCCCACTTAGAGACCATTTTTAGCTTAGTCCCAATTTCAAAAGTTTCTCATGAAAGTTCTCAAGTACAGAATTACATCTGCAGTGCATTTAACACAGTGGACTTTGTTGTTTGAGTCCCTGGTCTTTGTTGGTCGAGTTTTAGGTGTTTTCTAGTATCTCTTACCCACAAAATGCTCTTCTTTGCTGCCATCCAGCTCAGCAGTTGCGTGCCCAGCGATACAGAAGCACAGCAAGAGAAAGGGTGAAGGTAAGGAATGTCCCTTCTTTCTTCCTTTCATCTTCCCTCTGTAACATAAACATGACAATTAACAAATCCAGTCAGGTTCCCTGAGCGTAGCAGGGCACTGCACAGCCCTGTGGGGGACGCACAAACTGGGAGCTTTGGAGATAATGTGAGCTCTTCTAGTATAATCATGTTGCAAGCACAATGAAAAACAAGACAAGGATTGCAGCTGTGCTCAGCAGATTGCAAGTCTCCTATCCCATCTCCAGGACAGGTTAGAGGCACTGCTATTGCTGTCATTCTAAGCCCCAACTGAAAACATCTCCCAGAACACATCATGACATGAAATATAATGCTTGGTACTTTTAATGTCCTGGTGTTAATTACACAATGTAGCGTTGCTTGCCAAGTCAAATCATTCCAAGTAAGTTTTACTCCACCTGCAGAAACTAGATTCATTGCCACAACATTTTTAACAAATATTTCATCAATTCATAGTTATCAAGTTCCCAGACTCTTGAGTAAGTTGCACTTCAGAGGAATCAGTGAACTTTCTTACAACAGCAGCTTCAGCGCTGTAAGCAGGATTCTGTATCTGGTAGATCTCTTTATTACTGAGAACTTCACTTAAGTACAGAGGTGTTATTTTTCACTTTGAATTAGTCAGAAGGAATGCACTTTTATTCCATGGCAGCTGCCATGTTCAGGTTGCCGAAGATGAGGTTACGCACACACACATGAAATTAACTCAGGAAAACTTTTGCTGTAACTTTTTTAGAAATACGTATTTCCCAACTAACTAAAAGTTCCTTAAGGATCTCTGGATTTTAATTAGAGAATAGACTCAATACTTTCTTTGTTACCAATCTATTCATAATCCCTAGTTCTCTACCCTCTTCTCTTAAAGTACAATAGTAAATGTTCTTCCCATATTAATTAATATTATGTAAATAAAACTTAAAATCTAAGGGCTAGGAAGTTTCCAGCCTTCAGACATCTTTGGTCTTTAGTGGTTTTGTTTACATGCCTGTGAAGACAGTATGTCTTCACCAGTCAGAGCCACAATTCTCATTTCTCTCTAGAAAACATAACAATTTTTCCCTCTTGCATACTCAGTGTTTTCCCAGCTTGCAGCACATAATAGAAAGGAAATGAATTCTCGAAAATAACTCTTGGTGAAATCATGAGCAGCACTAACTATATTCAGGTAAATTTTTAATTTGACATTACCCTTTAGAAGGCTTCAGCATAGAATGTAGTGAAAAACACTGAGACTTGTTCCTTTTTTTCTTTTTTTTTTAATAATGGAGCAAAAATTTGGGATTTAGAGGAATTTATATTTTAGCCAGAAAATAGGACCGTGGTAAATTCTACATCATGATGTGTTCCTGGCAAAATAAATATAAAATTGCATGCCATTGATTCTTTCTAAACTCAATTATTAAGCTTAACTCCTACAGGAACAAAAAAAAAAAGGGCTTTATCCACATATAGTTTGACAAAGCATTTGCAAACTAATACAAATCTCATTTTGTGTTTTTAATAATGATTTTAAAATCTTTCCTCTAAGACTATTCTTTAATTCTATGAATAAATCCAGAAATGATTGTTTGTTACAAGAGATGGAATAACCTCTCTTGGATTAGAAACCAAAGCACAAGTTCTGAAATATTCTGTAAATGGAAAAAAAATTAGCAAGAGTTAGAGTTGCTCATTTTCAGGTATTTTTTAAAGAAATAGAAGGAGCATCTTTTATTATAGTTCTAACTAGAACTCCAGTTTTACAATCCTTTATTTACAAAGTTTTGTAGTACCTGATCTTGAAGGAATTATGCATTTTCATCTAAAGGTTAAAAAAAAGATTTACAACAAATCTTTTCATTCACCCCTGATGAAAAGTCCAGTCATGCTTTAAAACAGAAAGTAACTCTGTACAAAGTAACCTGAAGTTATCTAAGACTGTCTTTGTGATTTGAGAGACATCTGATTTACAGTGTTAGCTTGATATCAACTAAAATTAAAATAAATCCGCAACTAAAAAAAAATGGTATGGGGAGAAATATTAAGTAAAAAATTCTAAGAACTGCACAGATACTTAGCATTACAAGATAAAGCTGGTGATGATTTGACATCATCTGGGCTCACTTAAAGCAGAAAGACCAGCAAATATTCAGATTTGATATTTAGGTGTAGAATAATAACTTTCAAAGTGTCTGCCTCCAGTGAGGTCACTGGAATAAAAAATTACAAAATACAGTTTCAGTTTTTGAAATTACATGGGAAAGAGCAAATTTCTAGCACATTGTTTTCCTCTGAAGTAATCATTGGCACAATTGTGGTTCTTCATAAAGGAACTTGCTAATTATCCACAACCTCAAGTAACCCATGGATTAATTCCATGTTTTTTCCCTGAGCCCTCATTTTCCATGTTTGAGTTTTCCCAAACCTGCCATCAAAACTCTCACTAGTTCAGCAAAATTCTATTTGAATTTGGTTTTCTATCACTAAAATTGTGGCTTTGGTTCCTTCTTCCAGGAATCTGCAGAATATAGATTTAGACTGCAAAATTTATTAATCACTTTTTAGTCGGTTATCCCATATTCTCAAGAGCTTTTCCCCAAGTAGAAGAGAGGCAATCAGGCAGAAATGGAAGTCCTTAATAAGTTTCTATATTTTTTCTCATTTGGGAATAGAATTTTGTGTATCATGAGCTACCATACAGCATTGTCACTGTGTGATTTTGAGGACAAATTACTGCATTTGTACAGAGAACAAAACCTTACCAGGGCACAGTATTTCTATTCTTCCACTCAACTCCTACATTTCCCATAAAAGGAAGGGTCAAAAGTGTGTCAAAAGCTTGGGCATCTCGAAGCTTGGGCCAGTTCCCAACAGGAACACTGCAGGCTGTGCAGCAGCAGATCTGCCTTGCTGCAAAGTCTCCTGAGCAAACACAATCTCCTTTATCTTCCTGCTAACCCTCCCAGGAGGTCACAGTCCCAGAACATTGGGTCAGGTTTGGCTGGAGGAGGGAGGAGTGAGGTGAAGGTTTTGGTAATAAAATGCTTAAATCCTTCCGTGCTTTAGTTATTTCTTATTATTCCTAAAGGAAGAATGAAATCCCAGATCAAAGCGTACTTGGCACTGGATTTTCAATTAAAAGCCAAACCTTCCAGAAAAAGTCCAGGTTTTCTGACTGGATGTTCAGCTGCCCAGTAACAGAACTTAAAAGCTGTAAGTCTCTTATGATACTGGTATAATTTTTTTAAGCATTCTGATTTTATTGTTATTGTATTTGTATGGAGTGCAAAATTTAAAATACTTTATGATATTTGGCTCAGTGAAATGTCAAACCCACACATTGGTGAAGATCTGACTGTGGTGAGAAAAATAGGAAATGTTTCAATTTTAAATTAGTCATGTTTAACTGATTGTTTCAGCCACATTCTGAAAATTTCTGAGAGCAAATAAAGGCTTTTCTTCCAGAAGGATTCTAGCTTAGGGCAGGCAGGCATCAGTCCAACATTAATACTCGACATCATAGTGTCATTAATGTACATTTCTTACAGACAATTCTTTAGGAATTGGCATTCCACTACTCCCAAACTCTCCACCTTCTAATGAGATGTTTTATAACAGACAAGAATTTGACTTGATATAACAGACAAGAATTTGACAAGGAGATCAAAGGTCTGTGGGTAATAATTGGCACTGATTTATTTACTGATTTAATGAAACACTTTCATTTAGTGCCATTAGCTTTCTTCAGGATGAAATACACCTAGCCAAGGCAGACCACAACAACCAAGGAAGCTCCCAGTACCAGATCCTTACCACCTGGCCTTATAACTGAGCCTTTATCCTGACACCCAAAACAAAACAAAACAAAAAAGGAAGATCTCAAGATTTTTTTTTACCAAACCTAGAAAAGTATAAAACTCAGTGCCTTGTCCATACAGTTTGCAGCCTTTGGTGACAGGACTTTTATGTGTATATAAATATACACAC
>VWYO01014950.1:234640-321828 GCA_013400275.1 Rhadina sibilatrix
TCCCCAGCATGGCATTTATCTCTAACAAACTAACTGGAAAAAGAAAAATAAAACTAGCATTTCCTGTAGTAGCCAAAAAAAGACATCTTTAGAAAAAGGCCTATAGTGGCATTGCAATGACTGTAAAAGTGACTCATTCACACTGACAGCCCGGGAAATAGAAACACACACACAAAAGGCAGAGAATATAATTAAGTAGAGGAATTAATAGCAGGAGGTAGGATGTGCCTGGCCAGAGTTTAGCACAGCCTAAAATTAAGGATTAAAAGGTCTAACTAGACAGGATTATGACACTTCTGATATAAAAGCAGACCTTTTTCAGTTCACTGTAGTTCAGAGGCATTGTCCCTGCCCTCTGATACCTTGCATCACCTACTAGGACTTGTGTGACAAAGGTGTCATTATTCTTATCTGCAGTGTTGTCTCCTGGCTGGCAGGGTCAATGTTCCCTTAAAAATTATTTTGTTACCTGTGCTGGGTTTGGAGCCGTTTTCTCATTCCCTCAGCTGTAAATATGAAGAATGAAGCGAGCAGGAATTCTATCACCTCTGCTCTGCTGCTGATACCTGAGTCAGTGATGAGCTGTCAACTGAACTGACTTCCACCAGAGTCTCACCAGAGCCTTGTGCTGTCACAACGACTTAAGAAGTTCAGGCAGTGCACTGTGAATTATGAGCATGCAAACATTACTGACTGAAAGCAACAGCTATGGAAATTCCACCCCTCACCCCAAATTATCTCCCTTTTTCTGTTCCCCGCTGTAGCAGCTCTGGGTCTGTGTCAGTCCTGGGCCCAAGGACTCCATCCACTTCCCCCAAGAACTTCAAATTCTTTCTTGTCATGAAAGAGAATTTTGGTTGGTTACCTACCTGCCACCATTTAGCATAAATGTTCTGCTGCTGCACTGTTCCAGTCTCTGAAATTACCTAGTGAAAACTGGAAAGCGAAAACTGGGAACTGCAGAGAAAATTTGATAAAACTTTTTTTATTAGCTTTTATGCTGAAAAGCCACAGAACCAGAATGTCACTGTTTCAGATTTAAACTCCCACCTTCCTTCTGCTTTTATGAAGGTTGTAAATGCTGCTTTGCAAGCACACCTGATAAAAGAATTGAAAAGAAAGACCTCGTCATATTTTGAAATGAAAACTTAAAAAAAAAAAAAAATTAATAAGCCCAGTGCAAGAAGCCCCTTTTCTTTTTTTTCATACGCCTGTAGACCTCTCGCCTTCTCATTTTCTTTGTTAATTTCTTTCACTCTTGCTTTGAAACTGTTTTACATTTTCCCAACTTAGGTCCAGGACCTATTTTTTCCCTTCTGCTGGTCTGTTCACATCTGGCACAAGGTACTTCTGCCATCCTGTCTCATTCAACTTCTCTTGTGACACAGCTCCAGACCCTA
Source organism: Rhadina sibilatrix (assembly GCA_013400275.1). Classification (NCBI taxonomy): domain Eukaryota; kingdom Metazoa; phylum Chordata; class Aves; order Passeriformes; family Phylloscopidae; genus Rhadina; species Rhadina sibilatrix. The sequence continues at coordinate 236,041 of VWYO01014950.1, forward strand.
AATTCCTCCTCCACTGACTTCTCTTTCTTGCCTGGCTCAGTCAGGTCTCCCATCCACATGACCCAAGAGCTGGGAACTAGATGTAATCAGGTAGGCAGAGCTATAGTGACATTAAGCCTTGGCTAAAGAAGCCAGCAAAAATAAATTCCTAGCTCCTTGCCCAAGCAGTGCAGAATAGCTGATGCAAGAGTCAAAGCCAATTATAACTTCTGAAATTAAGACTGAGTTATTAAAATAACTGCACTTTTCACAGGAACACTGGGTTTGTCTACAGAAAATCACATAACTAACTCATTTTCATTTTGATAGAGCTCTCAACAGGGAAAAGAAATCTTTTGCTCCTATCAAAATATTTTTGCATGTGGACTAAAGCAAATAACACGTTTACATGATTTCATACATCTTAATAAACAAAACAAGCTCATTATGCTCAGGCCTGTACTGCTCAGACAGCAACTACCCGTTGGTAGCAAAAATATTGGCCATCTGATCTTACTTTCAAACAGTAATGCTTTCAGTATCCTAATAAAAACCACTCCAGAGCACAAAACCCACTAGCAAAACAAACAAACTTCAATATTAGTTACATCTAAGCACTGTAAAGTGTCTAACCTGATTTTTTTTCTAGCAGTTTGGACTGGAAAACTCCACGTGTTCTAGTCTCAGCTGTGCTTATTGATAAACAGAAGTGTATTTAGATGTTTGTTAACCTGCTTTTCTAGTGGGGAGAGTAATTTCAGAGCTATATTCTATCTCTGTATAACCCAGAGGTGTGTAATTTCCCATTTGCACATGCTGTGGAAGCATGACTACTCAACTGCGACACTGTCAGATGCTGAAAATACCACGGGCAGGCACAGGAGGAAACTACTGCCACAGTGAAGCCTCTTGTGACTGGTTTTGATCATACCCATTCACCTTTTGTAACCTCATCATCACAGTAATCACATTTTCACACAAAGAGAGGTTCAAATTACAAATTTCCTTGCTGTGTCAGGCAAGTTTAGCTCACCTGGTCTATTTTCCCAGCTGGAGATCCCACAGACACTTTTCCTGCAGTGGATGTGTGATTGTCACACAGCTTAGAAATGCTGGAACTGCCTTCACTGGGAATAAAATCACCCAGGGCTCAGAGTGCCTCAGATTATCACCCTACAGCCACTTCAAACCAACATAAAGCAACAACATCAAGAGGGTTGTATTCCCTTCATCTCTCCCCCCACAACTTCCCATTCTGATGGCAGTGCCAACTCCTGTAGACACAGAGCAAATGCCAACACATTTTGGGAGACCTTTCTTGAAGTTCATAAAAACAGTACCAGCTGAGTATTTCCTTTGCATAAAATTTGCATTTCTACCTTACTTGCTGCAACTACTCTTTTCAGTGTAGCTACATTAAAATCAGTTCTCCAGGAATGCTTTACTTTCTGAAGGAAGGTTGAATTCTCTGAAAGTTGAACTTCCTTGTGGTCCAACTTATACTCTGGGGGTCAAAAGCCGAGTGAGCCTTTTAATTTCTCACTATATTGTAAATCTAATTACCTGGCTAACTTCTGAGCTCCACTCAGTTAGGAGAGGTACTCATCAGGGAGATGGGCAGCAATACTGAAGATGGGAAATAAACAGCTGCATTAACAGCACAGGAAGTAATTAAGAAACTGAACAAAGAGTTGTGAGAGAAAATGAAAAGGATTAAAATAAATCTATTTTGCTGTGAAGTAACTATGAGGGGAAAAGAATTATACAATTCTCCATATGGTTTTGTTTCATTCTGTCCCCAGGGGTATTCTGTCCCCATTGTAAAGTTAAAATGGTTTCATAAGAGAAAGACACAGAAGTGGGTAATTTGTCCCTGTTTTTTAAGACAGTTTTCCCTGGTTTCACTGTGAAGAGCAACTTCAGATAGGAAGACCCCATCAGCCTTTCCTGACTCTCTAGAGAGAAAATATGACTTCAGAATGCAGCCCAAACAAACACCACTAGGAACTACTGGAATCTGACAGATTTTAAACACTTTGCACCAACACTGAGATATGACAGTCACGTAAACCTCAATGCTACTAAGTTCTACTGATATTCTTCTTTTTAATTTTACAATTTCTTTTCTTCTTCCTATACACATGCTCTGAGCCCTTCTGGCAGACATTCTCAGAATGAACTGAACGCACATCAACAAAATCGCGACAGTAAAAAAGCGCTTAAAGCAGATACCAGCTGATTTCACAATGCAAGCTAAAATTACTGCCAGAATCACCTTTTAAAAGTAAACATAGATGTTAAAGCAACTTTCCAGAATGTGAGAAACTGTGTAATGGTCTTTTTTACCACAGGAGATTTAATTTTTTTTTTCCAGAAACAATCCTAATCTCACTGATAAATCAGTGGGAAAAGTTCTGTGCCCTAAAAGTAATCCAAGATGCACAGAATCAGAACAGCATAAAAGATATCAGTGCCCTTGTGCTGGAGAACACCTGGGTAGCAGTGTCTGCTTCTGTTTATGCACTTGGAAGGGTTATTTGGGAAACAAACAGTCCTTGGAGGTAGAACTGGAGCTGAGTAATTCTCCTTCTCTAACTGTGGAACTGGACACATTCTGAGAGTCTGCTAGGATGCTCCTTCTTTTACACCCTTGCTTTGTTTCCAAGATCATTCCTCCAATTTCTTAAAATGTCCTCTTCCCAGAAAATCTGCCTCCTTTTTGAATGCTGTCCCTCACTTCCCTTTAGATCTTAAATAGACACCAAAGAGTCAAATTTTTACCACTGGGCTTTCAAAATTACTCTCCAATGAGATGAGAGATAGATAAACTCAATGCCATTAAATTTTTACCTACTGTCCTGATTCAGAAACATACAACTCTAGTTCTGCATTTAGAATATTACTAGATGACTAACAATTAAGATTTCATGAGCAATATTAGTAAATGTGGGCACTGCACTAAAAAGCTAAATACATCTTAAACGTCACATAGCTACACCAGAGAGCTGAAATGCTTGAAAACTCAAAATTACAAACTGTGCGATGCACAACGTGAGGACAAACATGCAGATTTACTGGATGGTGATTTAAAGGGCACTTGGTGACTGTCTCACATAAAAGACATAAAATTTTCAAATAAATGGATTCATCAAGCAATTGGCCACATGGCTGGTTTTAATGAACCCTTTCACATGGGGCATTATCTGACAGGAGAAAAGTCCAGAGCAGGATGTGCTTTAATCACCTTTACCTCCTCAGCATTGCACTGTGGACTCTACATACAAAAGTAAACTTGATTATAATTCTCAAATTCACCTTCAACAATAATTCAGAGAAAAAACTGCTGTGGATACAGATATTTGCTGCCTTCACAGACAGTAATAAATATCTCCTAGTGAAATTAAATAATGGGCAGAAGGTTCCAAAGGGCAGAGGCTGACAGCTTTGCCCAAGTAGGTGCCTCGCAATTCTTCCAGCACATCCTCGCTACTCCTATCTGCACTGACAGCTGCACTTCCTGTCTCTGCATCTGCCCATAAGACACTCAGGAAGGAAGGTTTATATCTTTACTTGTTTCCCATGAAACTTTCGTGGCTAATTCCTGGAGCACTGAGTCAGACTGACCATCCACACACTCCCCCCTCCCAACCCAAATTGCTATGTTTCACTGTACTCCTAATTTCCCATTGTTCTCCTCATTTAAATTTCAAGTTTTTTAACATATTAGCCAATTCTAGCAAAATTGTAAAATACAGGCTAATATCACTGCTTTGTTTTACACAGTTACTAAAGCTGAAGCTTACATCAATTATTCTAGGTAAAATATTACAAAAGTCACCAAAAATATTCTGGTTTTTGAGGGGGCAGTGTGCATTAGTTACACTGATACAACTGGATGCCTCATTCCCTACCCTCATTAAGGGCTTCTTGTAAATTTCAAATATACTGTGAGTGAAATTAGCTTATGTCTTATCAGCTTAATTTGATTCTCCTAAAATCTTCCTATGCTTCTCAAAATATGAATTGTTTCAGATGTTAGCTGCCTCAGACTGATTAGAAACAGCCTGGCAGAAAACTCTGCTCAAATCAAGCCTCTCCTGGATCTACTGCAGTGGAGAAATTGATTCAAAAAGCAAGAGCTATTCTTCAAACTCGAGCTACTGATCAGAATTAACATATTCAGCTTTAGGGTGGTTTCCTTTCCAAGAACTGTTTTGGAGTTTAAAATACCTCAGACTGAGATTATGGCAACCAAATACTAGTTGTATTAATCGTACAAGTATATTCTTTGTCCTTCTGTTTCAAATTTGCAGAGGAAAAGAAGCCTCCCTTTTTGCAGCACTCTTTGCTGGACTTTGAACCTAAAGATCTGACTACTGCATCTAAAGAAAAGCCACCGGTCGATACTGCTTTCGGCAGCTAAAGGAAAAAAGAATTACTCAGTTAAAACCGAAAGTCTGTTGCAAAGTACTCACCAAACTCCTAGCAACAGTTCTTGAAGAAAGAGGGAATTCCTGAATCAGAGCTGGATATGATCCTCCCCTGCTCATTCACGTTGAAGGGGTGTGGTGTAAAGCTACAAAGGCAGAGCTGCAACCTGATCCTGCTTAGAGCGAGCTCCTGCCTGGGGATTAGTCAGCCCACCGCTGCTCCGGAGTTTTGAGAGCACACGGGCTCGCTCTGGGTAGAAGTCAGAGATCCGCGGCAGCGGCGGGAATGCTTCCTGTGTAAAGTTCTCATCTGCCTGGAGTTTGGAGCAATTGTTTTCCAAACAGCTCGGGCTAAAATGAAATGCACCTTTAAGGAGTGAGAGACTGCAGGATAATCTGTTCCTTGTACCTGGCAGGCTCTGGTGCGGCTGGTGAGGATGCCCTGCTCCTCGCAAATTTAAGCGATGCATTGTGATGGACAGCTGTGTTTTGTCTCTTTAAACGAAGCCACGCTGCTCACCCGGCTGTCTGGAACTGCTCGCAAAGGCTACTCTGCCTGCAGCTACAACATGCCATCAATTTAAACATCACACCAGAACGTGCTAAAACTCCAAGAGTACCGTGGCTGATGGTAGGGGTGGGAACCCTCAGAGACCGTGTAACTCGTGTGTGTAGAGACACATGTCCAGAATCTCAGTCTTGGACACACAGGATGGGAATTTCCTAGGTAAGGAATTAAACAGAGGTAACAGCTCAAGTACAGTAACTTACACATCCAGTAGCTATAACTCATTGTAATTATTTCTAGGCAAAGACAAACGTGAAGTTAAATCACTTTCATTGAAGGTTATATTCAGCTGTTTGTCACCATCCTGAAAAAAACTGGCAGTCTGTCCTGGTCAGTTAATGGATTAACTATCTCTGACACAAACAGAAGGGCTCCTGGCAGCTCCTTAGACCTCCTGGCTCTTGTTACTGACTGTAAAAATGTCTGTAATGCTTTTCAGAACAAAGTCAGTAGTCAGCTGAGTCTACTTACTATTAACTGGGTCAATAATCAAATGGATTAATCGTCCTGAAATGGACTAGAAGCACCCCCGAAGTGAAGGCACAGCTCAAATGCTGGGATGAGGTTCTACACTGCAGTTACTAATTTCCAGCTCAGATAAAGCCAGAGGCAAGCCAGCTGCAGAGGTCAGTGAAAAGGAAATGGTCAGTCTGTCATTTGTGTCACGCCACAGCAAATGAGAACATTGTGTTAGGAATTAGTTTCTATCAGTGCTATCCATAAGTGTCACAAGAAAGACAGGCCAAAGCAGATGCACTAAAATTACACCAACTAAAAAAAAAATGCCTGTACATTTACAATAGAAACAAAACCCTACAGATTTCCAAAAATGTACGTACTTCTCCACTTTGATAATGCACCTATATGGATGAATGAGAATCTGTGCAGATAGTTTCAAATCTGCTCCACTCTACAAGAAATTTGCAAAGAAGTTGCTTTGGGTTGAGTTGTACTGGATGCTGAAAAATCTGAAATTACAAGTCCATGAAAATTTATTTCAAATCTAGGGATTAGGCCTGGCCATAATTTCAAGTGGATTTTTTTTTGCTGTTTTTTAAAATTAGCTTGTTGTTTTTTTTTTTTTTTTAATGAACACACACAAAAAAGAGTTTTCATAGTTTGTGTCAATGTGTTAGCATCAGTCTTTTTCTCACAAGATCTTACTCAAGTAACTCAAAGCAATTCTGAAAGATATAGTCCACATAGATATGAAAAAATAAAAGGGAAAAGCTACAGCTGAAAACACATTTGACATCATATAAAGAAAAGTACTTTAAAGAACATATAAGAGACCAAACCCCTTATTTTGATTAAAAGTCAGACTAAGAAATATCTTTGGTAAATAATAAAATTGGATGAGAGTAAAAATGCCACCATGTGCTCAAGGAATGCATACTCGAAAAATTCCAAGAAAACAATTTCATTTTCAGATAAGCAGTTTTGCTTTCTAATCTGTTGATGCCTCTCCAGCTCCCACACACAGTCCTAATTTAGTGCCAGGAATTTAGTTGTCCTCCTAATTGAGTTTGCATTATAACTACAACATAAAATGCTTCAGTTGAAACTGGAATCAGACTTTGAAGATGAAAACAAAACTGATTTGAACCTTTAATGTGAAAAGGGAGTTCCATTCAGCTATGACCTGGCCTAGACAATCACATTAATCCCTGGCCTGCCCTGAAGCCTGCTGAAAACCCTTGTCTACCCACAGTGGAAAACGTCCCTACCTGAGGAGGTATCAATTAGCAGATACATACAATAGTACAGCTAGAGTAAACTAAAGCAGAGATGCCATGAGAAAAATTGCTTGTACTTGGACATACCTGCAATACTTGGTACTTGGCTCTGAAGAGTCCAAAGCTAAAATGATTAGAATTTAGTCTTCTGACACTGCATAAAATTATTCCTTACAAACTGGGAGATCAGGAAATTTAAAAAGGAAGGTCTATGTAAGATATCAGCATCATTACAAGCCTGATGAACAAACAGACACTGCTTGCAAAGGAACAGTGCCAGCTACCCTCTGATCACAAAAAAATTTCCTTTACTCCATGTTGGCAGCTGGAGGCTCTCACCACGAAGCTGCTTCTGGTGACAGCTCCACTTTTTTCCAAGAGCCAAAACAGGTGACAATGTGCAATCCCAGGAAATCCCCTCACCTGGAGCTCTGTCTTCACTACTGGCCTGCAGAAGGTAGGCAAGGACAGCAATGTTAATCGTAAAAGTCTTTGCATCTGCAAAATGCTTACAACACATGGGTTAAAAACACTTGACTCTTCCTTAAGACACAGCAATGGCCTCAGGCCGGGTACTCCACCCTTCTCTCCATCACCTCACTCTGCTACACAGCCTGCGTTTCTACCACAGCAAGGGAAGCTGGTTTTACACTGACAGCATTATTAGTGCCAGCAGAACTTCAGGGAATGGAAGGTAAGAGCTAGTAAGTACCCTAAAAAGCTTCAGAGGACTGGGGCAGGGTCCCTGTCCTCTGCAATGTCTGTTACCAGTTTGGGTTGGTGCTCATGCTGACTGAAAGGGATGGAGGGAAAGACAGTGAACTACAAATTCAAATTTTCCTAACCTATACATTTTTATTTGTATATATTGCATAGACTTCTAGGAGAATATGTTTTACTTCACCATAGCCCTAAGTGTATGCTGTTCAGAAATCAAAAAGATGCACAAATATCCAATCTTGTAATTGTTTTACTGCACCAGAACACAGATAAAGCAACACAAAATTGTAAGTTTTGTTTGTGCATATATAATAAAATTAATATTTAAGCTCTATCATTTCTGAAGCGAGATTCACTATGTCACAGAGCTGGGAAAACACAAAGGCTTACATAAGCTGCTCCTCGGATGTGCCTCTGAGTGAGGCTGTGACATTGCTGGAGCTTTAACAACACAGAGTCTGTGATGCCTTGTTGCCCTCTAGCGATGCCACTTGATTTTCCCGCTGCTTAGGTCTAAAAATCTCAGCGCTGAGAGCTGTCTGCCTCCCGCCTTCAACAAACTGAATCGTAACTTAATACTTGCACTGGTGCTTGAACGAGATGGGAAAGCACGGGTGTTTCTGAATCCTCAGAAGGAGTAAGGAGCTCGAGATGAAGCTGACAGGAAAAGCACCAGCAGCACAGCCGGCTCAGCCTAGAGGCAGAGCTAAGATGGGGCAGGCACTGTCCCCCAGTGTGCACAGGCTCTCTGGGCCCCTCCCTCAGCACAGACACTCATCACCTTGCAGGGCAGGCCTGGGGCCCTTGGAGGGTTTCTGGCAGAGCTGCCTGTCGCTGTTTTCCTTCCCTGTTCAACACAACAGCAAACACTGACAGAGGGAACACTCAGGTGCCTATCAGAGACTCCACATTTGCACTATTAGCAGCTCTTCTGTGCTGAAGTGTGAGATTATCTTAACATTAACTGAGCGTTGTTCTCCATCTGGCCGGTGCGAAAATCTGNGATCTTAACATTAGCTGAGCTTGTGAGGTTATTGAGGTACATGCCTTTTCCAGCTAAGGTCATCTGCATGTCCATGACACACAAAACCCTAACTAGGTTCTAAAAGAGGAACATAGCTTCATTTCCTCTTAGTTTGAGTTTTACAAATGGCTCTGTTAGTGGTTTATACTTGTTCCACTGTTTTTATTGTGGTCTCTGTAGTGTTTAATATTTCAATCCCAAGTAAAAACACATGAATGGAAGTGAAAGATCTTAGTGAAAGCAAGCTCAGAATGAAGCAGCTGTCACTTGAAAAGCTGTCTCTCTGATGCACTCCTCTGTCTCCTCTTATTCTTGCATGTAACTTTCTGATCTTATTTAAAAACCATGGCTATCTCAAGGGTTTTCTAAGGATGAAACTGAAATCAACATAGAAGGTGATAATTTTTTTCTAAAAGGAGAACATTGAGATAGTACAATAAGGCAACTCCAAAAATTCAGGGTTTGTTTCTGTCCTCACTCCAAAGCAGTAATAACTAACACATTAAGGTATAATAATTACTAATGGAAATGTAAGAACATCTTTTAAAGGGAGAATCTTCAACAGTTAACACCCAGAATTATTTTTGCTGGGGTTTTGTGCTTTGAAAGTCAAACTTTTAACAGCAGAAACCCCTTCAAGGGTAAGCTGGGTAACTGGACTATCCTAATGTGCTTTTTTCTTCAGGGGTAAGAAGAGGAAAGGAACTGAGTGATGGATGAGAGGAAAGTGATTATCAGATGCATTTCTTACTAGCTGAAAATCTTCCCAAACTCAACTACCCAGCCTGTTTGAGCAGCAGCAAGGAATACATTCAGCATTTGCCTTTCTGATTTCCAAGCCCAGTTGTCTTCTGGTGAGCAATCGGTTCTCTTGAAATTAAACTTCTGCTTTGCCCAGTACAGAGGGTCTGCAGTGAGCTGATCCTGTTGTTCTTTTCGAAAGAAGTTGAGCTCTTAAAAGTTTCCCTCCATCAAGTCCAGGACTTTAAAAAAAACCCCACACCAAAAAGGCTCTCCATTTTTTAGGCAGAACACTTTGTCATCTTCTATCCTATAGAAACCCAATATTAGCATGCCACCAGAAATAACATTCCCTGTGTTGATACCAGATGAAGCAGAGGTTAATACCCAGCATATTTAATTATCTGAATATTGCTTAGAACAGACAGGGAGAAGCAATGCAACCCTAAAGATTTAATTTTTCTTTTCCCGTGTCACAATCAAACTATTACCTCTTGGCAAAGGAGAGATGTGACAAACTTTCACATTTCTTGTTTCAATCTGGGCAGTTGTTTCCCTTGTAATTCTTTTCATTAATTTTTCTGTGCATTTCTTTTTGCTTATGACCTTACATAACTCATATACTCTTTTCTAACTCATCCATTTCATAAGAGTAAAACACGGACAGCTTGGATTATGCTTTGAAGTTGAAATCCTAAAAAAAATTAGTTAGCATTACTACCTTTTTTAAAAGTCCAGAGATAAGCTACTTCTGCAGTACAATTACAGGACTCAAAGTATAGGACATACGTGACATCTGGAATAATGTTGAGATTTCAAGACTCATATCCAATAAAAAAATCGGATAACTAAGGAAGCAGAGGGTCAGGTCAGAATCAAATGCCATTCATTTTTAGAGCCAGCAGCTTTATGAAGTGTGAATTTCATTAAAAAACTCACAATACCTTCAACCAAAACAGAAAAAGGGATGTCTTATTTAAAAGCACAGTAAGCATTTTGCCACCTTTCCTACAAAAGGCAGGTTTCTTATTCATTTTTGGTCTTTTTGTCATTATTTGAAAAATTGAAAGAATTTTCCATCGTACAGCTGCATTCAGATCTGAGGCAGATCATATCTGCAGCAAAATAGAGTAGATGTATTACCTACTGAATTCTCTTTCATTAAATAATAAAAAAGGGGATGGGTGTAGACTCATCAAACAAACTGCCTCACTGGACAAAGCACTTGTTTTAAAATAATATATTCCTTACTTGGCTCAGCAAATACCTACTTCTGAAACAGATATGGGTTAAATCAATACATAATTTTTCTTGATTACCTATTTGTCATGATGCTCATTCTCCCGTGGCATTTCTAATTATCCTCTTAATGAGTCCAGTGTTGTTTGTCTTAGTAAACAAATATCCCTTCCCATCCATGTCCTTCAGTGCTCATTTCAAATGCAGACTGAGCCCAGCACTGGCTGCCTTAGTCACTGGATGTCGCTGTTGCAGCACTGAGAGCTTTGGTGTTTTATGTGGAGACAGCCAGCAACTACACGTGTACTTTATTCCTCCATTATTATTATTATAGGTTTGCATTCTAAAACAGGCTGCAGTCAGTGGGAGTTTAAGTATAAGTTAAATATTTAGAAGCATTCAGGCCTGAGGATAATTCCTGCTTTCAGGGGAAAATGTTTCATTAAACTTTTAAAACTCTTTCCTTTTTAATTTAAAAGCATGCCCTTTTTATTTTTTTATTTCCCCTGCTCTGATAAGATTTATTTCTGAATATCTTTTTATTTATGCACAGTACACACATTTCTGCAATTACATATATATATACAGATATATATACACCATACCAGAATAATGTACTTATTTATGAATACATATGTACATATGAAATTGATATAAGATTTTTTAATCATTCCAAAATAATCCCTGGTAGGTTCATATAAACTGTAAATTTAAATGATTGACTATTACAATATCTAAAATACCTACCCCCCTGCTTTAACAAAACTAAGACAAGGCTAAGTTGTGCAAGAAACACAACTCTACATGTTCAGAATGTTGAAAATGGACTAATTCAACCATACATATAAGTAGCTTACATTGTCAGAAACTTTGAACATGGATTTTTCCAACCCCCCTTGAAATGTATTCTAGCAGCACCAAACTCATCAATTAGAAGTATTCTCTGACAGTATTATTTAGCTGTTTCTAACTCTTGGTTAAATGGAACAAATTGAAATTAAATGGAGTGTGCTTTTAGATAGAAAAACACAAAACAAGCAGAACTTCCCATTCATTTTACTTTCTACTGATTTCTCAGAAAGCCGTGAGCACACCTGTATTTTCTTTATCTTGGCATAGGATGAATAGAAGTGAAAGTTATTTTCTTTTCAGAGAATGACACTGGGAGGCACTAGTCACAGTTGCTCCTCCAGACTGCACCCAGGCCACTTTTCTATGTCATTTTGGATTTTTCAATATGCCAGTTATTCCCAGGCTGAGCCTGCCTCTGTGGTGTGGCTGGTGAATAAATCAAGTTCAGGAGGTGCACAAGCCGTGCCATAAGGAGCAGCAGCAGGAGTCCCACAGTAAGCTTTCAGGAAAGGATTTTAAGGGCATGAGGTAGTGAAGGAGGTGGCAACTGAGGACATCACCATGTGCTGCCAGTTCTGGGGAGCCTGAGCAGCCCCTGAGAGGCATTTCTTGGCAGACAGAGCTGGACCCAGCCCCAGCTGCCACAGGGTCAGACCTGCTGCCTTCTGCTGCCCCCAGCCTCACCGTGGGCACCCTTGTGCCAGGAGTGCCTCCCAGCATCCCTGCCCCACTTGTCATTTCTGCTCCATCACCTCCTGGCTCCTCACGTCTACACCAGACACAGGAAGGCAACCCAGGCAGACAAGCAGGAAACCTGTTTTCCAATCTGCTAGAAACCAAAGTAAAGCATTACCAAGGACTACTGTGATAAAGACCTGCACTTCCTGGGGCTGGCTGCTTCCTCCCCAGATCACTGACTCGCAGTCTTCCAGGCATTTGGAGAGGAAAAGGCTTCTCTAGGAATGGCAGAGACAGCAAAAGTCGTTTGGGAAACACCACCTAAACTTTGGCTCCTATCAGTTGCTATCCAGTATCTAAGACAGCATCTCTAAGCAAAACAAACATTTCCAGTGTGTTCAGAAGAAATCAGCTTTAGACAGCTAAACCCAGCCAGCTGTTCCTGTGACAGCTACTGCAGTGCACATGCTCACAAGGGAACAGGGGACAGTTATTTACACAGTCCTTACAACTCCCAGAACAATTGTCTGCCCTTTACCAAGCTCCTGCCCTCCAAGAAACTGGAAACAATTTGTGTTTCACAGATGACAGAGCACTAATCCATCTTCAACAAAGCTTATGTTGCCTAGCAGTGAGAAAAAGATTTTTATTCTTTTAGTGTTTAATATTACTTTTCTGGTAATAGAAAATAAGTAACAAATAATGAGATTAGACACAAGGAAGAAGCCTAAACACCAGATTACACTTTAAAATAGTGAGAAGTACTGGATTAGAACTGAATTAAAAAAAAAAAAAAAATCTTGTTTAAAGTCCAGCACCAGACTGTTTCAAAACTGATCATTTAAGAGAAGATTGTGCCAAACATGGAATACCCTGTACACTGTAATACTGAAACTCATGACATGATACAAGTTGTCACAGGTCCCGTCAGACTGCTCCAGGTGGGAAAGCCCTTTCCAGCTCATTAGGCAAGAGCCACCTTAGATGACTGATATCCATCAAATTAGTCAGTGGTAAAATCATTTGCTCCTTTCTTCAGAAGCAAAATTACTGCAAGGAAGATACTGGATTCAAAACATCTCCTCCACGCAACTGTTTCATGGCAAACAAACAAAACAACAACAAATGAAAACAAATCCTTGGCAAGATGGCCTCGCCCAGGAGACAGAAAATGGAACAGAAAGCCTTCGACAAGACTTTTCCATTTTGGCTCGATCACTTCAAAACTGAGAGCAAACATCCGGAATGCTGACCAGTCAAAGTCTCTCCAGTGCGTGCCTAACTCTAGACACATGAGGGATAACTCTGGAATAAGGCAGTGCTTTTAAAAGGAGAAGAACACCACAGGTTGCTGCAGAGAAAAGTCCTGATGCTGCATTCTTGCTTCATGCAGCCAGTTCAGACACGTTGTTCTGCTCAGCAAGTGAATGAATGAAGCAATTTAAACTGTATCCACAGCAGTTCTTTAACAGAAACCAGTTAATGATGGCTCACGTGCAAGATTTACTCAGAGTGCTACCAGAGGACAAGTCAGAAAGGAATCTGAGGAGCCTGTGGGGGACCGAGAATGATGCAATGATCCATCTTCACTCATGAGAAAGAAACCCAGCATTTAAAGGTGTTTCCTGGGTGCTAAGTACATCCTCAGTAAAGCAGAGTTTAACAGGACTGTTCAGAACACTTACAAAAGTTGTATTTACAACATATGGAAAACTGTGTGGCTGTTGTGGGAAAATCCAAACCATTAGAGTAAAATCCTAGTTTGCTGAGTGGCAGATTTTTAATGGGTAAGAGTCTCTCACTGCAATATCCTCATCACCTTTCCTGATTCAGCCTATTTTAATAAGAAAACAAGCAGTGAAGGAAGACTTTTCATAAAGACTGTGCTGTTGGTAACAGAAGATTCAGAATTACTCTCTATTTTTCTTTGATTGTCTGCAATCTATTTCTAGCACTATACAAATCTCCTCTAGATTCTGGCAGAAGCCTGTCAGCTTATTTGATTTCTTTCCAGCTTACAAGATAGCTGGGGTGATATTTTTTGCTTACTTCCACCACAGGGTAACAAAATTTGCCCAGAGCTAAGACAGTGTAATACACACACCCTGCTCTAATGCATGGATAACTCTTCTAATAGGCACATATAAATTTCTTTGACAGAATAACCCTCACAAAAACAAGTTACAATTGTTGGCGCTTATGCTTCAAAGAAGCTTTTATACAAGCTACTTGCAGTAAATCAAACACAGAAACAGTTTCTTCTCAATAGCTAAATACAAGCTGAACACAGATTTTTTTATGATCAGAGTGCTGTGTTGAACCATATTCAATTAAAGACATTTAAATATTCTCCACAAGAGATTTCATTCCTCCAATTCTGTTTCAAAATTTATTGCTTGTTGGAGAAATAGCTGCTATACAGATACAAGATACCTGTTCATGGGGGCTTTTCATCCTATCAATATCTTCACATATAATTTGATCAAATTAATTTTTCCTTTAAATGCTTTGTAATAATAATAACACTAGCACCACAACAAAAATAATAAATAGAATCAGCACCTTACTTTAATGCTAAATGCAAAAGAAAGCATGTAACTAATAGATTGATTTAAATATTTCCAATTTGAAATATTTTGAGGGAGAGCTACAATAGATAGGTCCATCCTTGCCCTCCCACCCTGCAGTTCTGACATATACTGGCAGAGATTCCAGCCAGGATGGAAACTAAAAGAGAGCTATAAATGCAGGAAGACAGATTGTGATTACCAGCTTCTTTTAAGGAGGCTCTGTTCATTCAGCTGTTCCTTCCAGTTTTACTTTACAGTGAGCTGTAATAGCCTGCAGAGGGTTTCCTACTGGGTCAGGACAGAGCATGCCAAGTTTTGAAGGTAAATAATTTCAAAGGTGTGACAAATGGCAAACTTATCTCTTATTTTTGTCTCCTTACAACTGAACTGACAAAAATAGAAGTATGGAAGCTTTGTAAGCAAGAGAGGCTTGAACAGATTATGGATCCAGACTAGGGTTGGAATTGTTTATACACCTAAATGCAAGAAGAAAATGAAGCTTTTCAGGACTTGCTCCACAGAATATAAAGTGATATGTATACAGGCATAAGTGTTTTTACATTTCAGGATGTTTTTTCATTTCTATTACTGTAGTGCAGGGAACAGAAGATGGGGTCAAGAATAACAAGAAAGCAAAAGCTGAGTGTTTTTCAGAGTTATCAGTTGAGAGAAGGAAAAAAATATTCACAAGAACATACACTACTATAATTAACCATTTTCAACATAGGCATCTTGGACTTTACTATACAATTTTCTTCCTTACACAATGACTACTGGTTAAATGCTATTGATCAGGATATAAATTTGGGCTTTTTTAGTTGGATTTGTATGATTTAGTTTGCTTTTTTTCATATTATATCGACATTTTAGAACTAAATGAAGAAAACAGGCATTATCACTGCTTTGTTCCATTTAAAACAGAAAGATCTTACGAGTTTCTGAGCGTTGCTTTTTGGATACCAACTGTAAGCAGGTGGCCAGGCCAGCTGGAAAGCAGAAGGAAAAGAAAAGTACAGAAAGAAGTTTTAGTTGCTCAAAACAAAGGACACTTATTTAAAGAAGAATTCTTGTGGAGGTTTTGTGATTATTTCCGGGAGGGGAAAAAAATCATGCTAAAATAGGTCTTCCCTCAGCAAAGAGCATTTTTTTCTGAAACTAAAGTGCTTCATGCTAAACATTGGCATAATGGAAAGAAAGTCCTTTGATTTTTAAAGAGAATAGTAATTTTTTTTTTACCAAAATATCATTCTCAACTATCAATTCTTTTCTCACAAGAAACAGCAGAATTTTTTTAAGCCAAATATCTGTGTGAATAATGAGCTACCAGTTCTTCCTGCTAATGAGATTAAAGAGTTCTGATTAATCAACTACATGATCTATTATCACCACCTGGTGTGGCTATAAGGCATATCAAGGCTCAGGTGCTTAAAACACCCAACACAAAAAGAGCTTCTTGGTGATTTCTTACTGCTCTTTTATGGAAAGGATTAAACTTAATATTCCATTTGATTACTTGCTACTGATTTTTCAGGATCATTTGTGACTTAGGTGTAGTTTTTACTACTATTAAAGAGGAAAGATAACATTTTTTCCTTCGTTGTTGCTACCTACTCCTTCTGCCTGTGAAACCCAAGAAAGTACCTTCAGCTCTGCAATAACCAGCAGGGCTGTGCAGAGCACACCAAGCCTGGAGCTCTCCCCCAGCTCACAGATGGACCTTTATGCTTTATGCCAATGCCTGCAATGTGTCTGCAAAGAACTCATTTACTTTTCATTTCAAAACAATATAAAAATATTTTTATTTGAAAGCAGACAGCCTGCCCATAGCTTTATCAGCCCCATTGCAATCTACACATCTGAGGTGAAATAGTACAATATGCTACTGCATGAAAATAGGATTTGTCATTTGTTTACCCACTGTATGGTAGATGAAGAATTTTTTGTTTACATGCTTTGATTTTTATAAGGATTCAAACAAACAAACCAAACCCACAAAAACACCCCTCAAGAAATAAAAATCCCAAAATGCCAACTGTTTTTCCCACTTATAGGTGATAGAGCAAATATCCTCTGTATGTGGTACCAAGCAATTACTGTGGGGGGGAAAGTCAATCCTCCACTGAGTACGTTTTAGTATAGTAGAGAACCACACCAATTCTCTGGTATTACAGTGGCTACTTGTGAGAACATCTCTTCTCCTCCAAAATAAGCAGACTTTAAATAAAGTGGAAAGCTGAATAATTACCACCTCACAGTTGGAGATACTCCAACATCCTCTGGCACATCTAGAAGTGTTTGGCTCTGGCAGATTTTGATGTCCACTGCTCAGAAAAGCAGATTAACCACTAGAGGGGGAGGAAGCATTCCCAAGGGTTCAGCTGTGTCCCTGCATGGCCACCATGTGATGCATTACAGTTTTGTAGCACGTGCTCATTCATTTCCATTTTTTCATTTACATATTCTATACCTTCTTGGAATTACACATGAATTAAATTACAGAGGTGTTTCACAAAGCTGGACCATACAGAAATCTGTAAGGTTCAACTTCTCTGTAGACAAGGGGTTCCTATTAATCCCAAAGCCTAAGGGTATGCAGAAGCTCTATCCAGGATTTAGAACACAATTTTTTTTTGTGGAATGACACAAAACCACAA
Source organism: Rhadina sibilatrix (assembly GCA_013400275.1). Lineage (NCBI taxonomy): Eukaryota > Metazoa > Chordata > Aves > Passeriformes > Phylloscopidae > Rhadina > Rhadina sibilatrix. Next base: position 253,232 of record VWYO01014950.1, read on the forward strand.
CCCAATAAGAAACTATGCTTTACTTATTGCTGTTGGTATAAGCTTTAAGGCCTTGAAAACAGAAACCAGAACCTGAAAACTTGATATCTTTGCAGACCTCAGTAGTAAAGAACTCGCATATTTGCTCTGCTTGGATTTCTGGAGCACTCAAAAATATATTGACTGCTTTAAAAAGCTTCCTAGGGGAACTTCTGGATCTAGTTAGAAGTATAATGGCTACTCCTTTGGTCAATATCCCTAGAAAATGATATAAAAAATTATCTCTCAGTCCTAAATTAGTCTCTATATTGTATCTAACAACAATTGTTGTTATTATTTGTTATTAAAGTCATTGCAATACAGTTAATGCTTTCCACACAGAGCAGTTTCCTATCTGAACAAATGCTTCTGATTATAAAGACTTGGTCTTTGGAATCTGCCACAAGAGAACATATAGCGTGTCATGATTAATTACAAAACCATGCCAAATTATAATTCATGGCTCTTTAAAGCACACACAAACACACAAAGCCCCCACATATGGAACAGCCACTAGGCCTGTTCAAGCACTAAAATCACTTCAAAAGAAGAAAATAATTTATTGGTCTAACAGTAGTGAATCCGACTGAACAGAATAAAAGAGGGCTTTTTTCCAGCATATTTTTAGTCAAATTCCTCTTGCAAAAGGGTGACTTAAATCCAAGACAACAGAAGGAATATTCCAAATGAATGGTGCGGCTAATGGAGATACAACTCCTTTTTGTCTTGCAGGATCAATCCATAGGTCACCTCTCAATTTCCCTGCACATCTGGTAGCTGACAAAAGCTTTATTGTTCCAATTAAAGAGAGAAAATTCTTGGCAGAATGACCTTCTTCTAACTCTTCCTATCCACAGTTGTGGATCTAAAGAGATGAAGAAATAAATACCTGAATGAAGGAATCTTTTTTGTTCTGTATGAGGTGCTCATCCACAGCTACTGGATTAAAAGCAGAAAACTCATCCCAAAATGTATGTACACATGTATGGCATAACTCATTTTCTTAAGATAAGGAAGAGCTAAAAGATTTCAATCTATTTGCTACAAAAGAAGGTCAATGATGGCTTGAACTCATGCTACTTCCAATTCACTACTGAAACATAAGAAGAGGGGTTCAAGGAATGTTTTCCTAGTTGCTAAATGCTCCACCTCTTCCTGCCTAGTCACTGTATTTTTTGACTAGTTTTTCTTTTGTTTATTTGTTCAGGTTTCTAAGTCTCAGTTATAGCCATAAAAGCTCTTTGTCTAGAGGTAAATCAGGTTATACACAGAGTAAACTTCCAGAAAAGACCCATCTCTGCAGACAATCTTAGCAAAAAAAATACTGTAACTGAAAAAAAAAAAAAAAACCAACCAAAACCCAACAGGTCTGCAGCAGTCTATTTTAAGAAGCAGCAAATTAAGTGCATCATTTAATTAGAATCCATTTTCATTTCTTGATATTTCTTATTTTCAAAATGAGCTGTTTAAGCACTCCACACTTCCAGGGATAATGCAGGGGCTTTCAAAACCACATATCAATTTAGGACTTTTGAATACCAGACCTAATTAAGATTAACTTCTGCAAGATACAGTTATTTAACAAGCTATAGAACAAATTATCCTCCTATCTGTTAATACAATATAGAGTTTTATAAGACAAAATAAATCAGAGACAGAAAATAAAATAACCACTGGTAAGAGGGTAAGTAGAAATCACAGCCTCTGGGGAATTAAGAAGTTAACCCTTTAAGCAATTTCTGCTGCCTTGAAAGTACAGAGCAGACCTATTTTGCATAAACAGGATTGGAAAGTAAAAATTGTACTACAGGCTCTCAATCAGTGTGAAATATGCAAATTGCAGTCATTATTAAGCAATTTTATTCATAGACAGAATGTGATGTAAATGGAGCTAAGCCTAAAGCAAGGCAACTCAACTCTGTTGCTGTGCAGAGGGTGAGCCCTTGCACTGCTCTCAGCATCCTTGATTAGAAACACAAATTTGATGGCCAAGGAGTGAAGTTGCTTTGAGCCTCAGAGCTCTCAAGCCAAGGAAGAGGGAGGCTCACAGTGATATAGTCCTGGAGAACTGCAGCAGAGCTTCAGGAAATTTTCTTTTTCATTGGACCAATATGTTATTCATTTCCACAAGCTCCCCAAGGTTATAAAACACACATTCTCATCTAGAAACACAGAGCAGAGAAGCAGGACCACTTTCCCCAACTGGCTTTTCTTACAAAGCATGTTTTGAACAATGTGCTCACATTGCTGGCTGGTTGTCAAGAACCAGATTCTTTACATGCAACCACGCTAAAAGTAACTTCTTTAGCTCCTTGCTGGATCTTTTGCATAATGTTAAGTAAAAATACTGGGAATTTCAGTAGATGCTACATTTATGATGCAGAGTCTCTCTGGTTCTTGCTTGACACCATGAATTAGAGCAAACACCTCTAATCAGTGTTGTAGCAGCTTTGTTGGCTGAAAATCAACTTACCTCCCTCTGACCTTAAAATTGTTTATGTTTTAATTGTTAGGCATTTCATTATAGATAACAAGCCCCAGTGACCCTCAAAGAGTGATTGGAGGAACACCATTGCTTGCCATGATCTGAGGAAAGGGCAGACCATGCTGAAATAGTGTTCAAGCTCACCAGCTGAGAGGGTGGTATATTTGATACTTGATGGCTCCTGAAGCACCAAAGCCATGAGGAGCTCCACAACAGAAATATAATTTTTCAAGCCTTACTTATGCCAAGGCATTAAACCAGGGGGAGAACAGAATACTTCCTGCCCAAGGCTCCAACATTGCTCTTCCTCAGTCTTGGACTGCAGTCCAGGGTTTATAACCTAGGTCTGAATCTGCATAGGCTCCTCACTGGGACCCTTCCTATTCCACCCACAGCAACATCTGCTCTTAACTAGGCACTAGAGTGTTTGGGGAAAATATTTCTGGTTTGGGTTGCAAAAGTGCCATAGACTCTTTCTGGAGAATAACATCTTTTTAAACTGTTCTCAGTGCTGGAGAGATAACTTAACTTCCCATTGTCACTGTATTCATCTGTTAAAAATAAATAGGGCCATAAACAAGCAAGGGCTACTAATTCCTCTTTTAGATTTTTCACGTTTTTATGTTTCTTCCTTTCTCCATTGTCTCTTCAACAGCTCCGTGTTGTGCAGCACTGGAGAGTAGCAACACCTTCCCAACCCAAAAGATCACATAGCAATATTTAAAGCAGAATTTTTTTTTTGTCCAAAGGCAAATATAAAGTACAATACAAGAACAGTATCTGTACAATTGTAAAGCTATCTGCAGAAACAAATAGCATCTCTGTTATAGAAAGCTGCAGGAATAGCTATTATAACTAAATATCACTTACTACAAAACACAAAGTTCTGCCAGTGATGTTTCCTTGTATCATCTGGCACCAGTCTTGTTCACTGTCATAAAAGGGACAATTTCCCTTTGTACTGACTATAGTGCTTGACTAGGAAGAACAAACCCTTCTGTCCTCTTCTTTTCAACCATTAGAGATGGAGAATTTAAAAGTCTGTTTACTTAATCTTCCCCACAGTTTCTAATGAAATGCATAATACACTTCAATATGCCACATGCCTGAACCAGTGCAAGCCAATCTCTGTTGCAGATTTAATTTCAGAATAGGTCACACAGTATATTTAATTGGTTTGACTGAAATTCATCAGCAAGTAACACCAACATTCCCCTAAGAGAGGAGGACTGTGTAGCACTATTGTTTAATTATAGCTCAAAAGTCAGCTGTAAGCCAATGGGACAAGAAAACACTGGGGCAACAGTAGCTGGGAGTTTTTGAGGGCAGTAGGAGGGTTTTGTATTTGACCATGATCATTCTGACTATTAAGTCAGCAGTTTTCCATTAAACTGACAAAATCACATAAATTAAAGCTCTCAAAGTCTAAGAAAATACAGAATTTATATCTTAGAGAGAAAAAACAAGCCTGTAAATTAACCTGGAATATTTGGAACTGGAATTAAGGTAGTTCTTTGGGAAATGCAAAACCTGTCAGAAATCAAGAAAACATCTTCCAGCTCACATTGATGCTATGAACTATTTGAACTATTTACTTTGCTTCTTTTTTTTTTATCTTTTTTTATTTTAAAGATTTCAGCTGAAAAGTTCCTGGTTGCCAAGTTTTAACCTTTGCAGTTTCAGTTTGTGTGTCTGCAATGTAATTTTCATCCTAAAATGTAATCCATGGTAGTAACTTCAGTGTTTACTTACACTATCATTGGAACTTGGACTTTAACTCCAGAGGGGGNNNNATAACTATAAGTTGGTGATTTTAAACAGAGGGGGGAAAAAAAAAAAAAAAAAAAAAAAAAAAAAAAAAAAAAGCTTTTATTTTCAACTAAAAACCTTTGGAAGTTATTTCTTCAAAATGCATTTGAGTTACTTTTTTTCATTTTTGCTCACACAAGTCAGCAGGAAGATCCTACTTTATTCAAATACATCTCATAATTTGGCAATGGACAAAATGACCTAATTATAGAAAGGAAAAATTAAATTTTGAAAACAAAAATAATAATTCTAACTCCTGAGATGAGAAGGTCCAGCAGAGACGCTCAATACCCTGAGAACAGATTTTGTGCCTCACCCACCACTTCCAGCCTGGAAGGAGGGAAGGACAGTCCTAAGGCCAGGAAGCAAGTGCAAGTGGGACACTGGAAGAGCACTGAAGGCTGCACCTTAAAGGAGATGACTTTTTCTTAGAACTCTCTACTGTTGAGCAAAATCTTTAAATCAAAGATTTGAGATAAAGATATTCCAATGCACTTTCACAAGTACACCTGATACGTGATTACCTCCACCACATGCACCTTATTCCTAAAAAGAATATGCTGCTCTTGATCCCCCAAAAGGGCTGCCTTGTTATGAATTCAGCTATCAGCAGTTTCTTCCCAAGCTGTTGGAGGAGCACCAAAACAACAAAATTTTGATTTCAAATTAAAACTCTTTCATTTCTCATATTTATTCACTCATTTCCTCCCCAGACAATATCCAGTTACTAATTAACTCTGCCAAAGGTAACGTGCGGGCCACTATTTAAAGCATAATTTTTTCAATCAATCAACCAAATACAGATCCAGACAAGTGTGCTAACTACAAAATAACACAACTGGGCCATTTTGCTGCCTTTTCTCTACGTGCTGAAGTAGAAATACCTCAAAGGCCAGCTGCTCAACCAGCAGTTGAACTTGGGATTTTGGACTAATTCAATTTAATATGGTCCCAAACAATGCCCCCAGAATGGCTACTCCGTGATGGAGTGAATTTTTCTCCACGGTTAATTGGCAAAAGGCAGCTGATATCCCACACAATCGAACAGACTACCTTATTGTCAGATATTTCACCTGGACTGGAATGAGGTATAGAGAGTTATTAAGCAGTTCAGCAAAAGGAAGACAAATGTATTCATCTCTTTTGCAACTTTCCCTTTGGTGCAGATGTCATAAAAGCACAAAAAAGGAAATCTATAAAGATTAAAACTCCACAGTGACTATCGATTTGCCAGTACAAATCTGAAGTTATAAAATTGCTATATGATAAGATATAGCAATCATATTCTATAAACGTTCTTCACTTCATTTCAGCTACTGCAGTATGTCTTAATGCAAATACAGTTAAAGGGCTTACTGCAAAAAGAAATAAAGCTTTTAAAAGAATTCAGAAGAAGAAATATGAAAGAGGAACTTGTGCCTTCTTTATGCATCAAGATGAAGGCTTTGTACAGCTGCTCTGTGCTGTAATCTTATCAATGCCTCTCTTTAGAAAAAATAGAATCTCTCTCAATCTTCTCCTTCTGCAAGGCTATTAAACCATGTCTATATACAGATTAACAACCACCTAAAATGCTGTATATGGATTTAGGAAGCAAGACATCCTTTAAATGTGTGTAGACTGTACAAATAGTGATGATATACCATGAAACAGCTTTCAGTCACAAAATGCCAATCCAATAAAACTTCATTTTCCCTGGGAATATACCAATGGAAAGCTACAATCAAATCTAAGCAGAAAGCCAGAACCTGAAGATGTATGCCAGAAGTACTAGTATCATTTAGGGCTAATTACTTAAAAGAGAAAATAGTTTCAGGCAAGTACTCTTCTTGCTAGTCTCCTTTTCATGTTCACCTTTTTATTGAATGACTTATAAAAATAACATTAGCAGCAACATGAGAAGTTATGGTCTCTCACCTGCCACAGTAGAATAAAATTCTGAAACTGTTTAAATAAATGAAAAATCATTAAATACAAAACTCATCTCAGTAATTAGACAAAAACCTGCAAGCTGTTATTGCTTATACAACAACAGAAAAGTCTTTCCTTCCTTCAAACCTTCTCATGGACTTGTACTTCAGCTCCAGAAAAATATAACTTATCCAAAGTTGCAAAGTGCTTTCTCCAGTTAGATACTTCATTATTTCAAAGGAAGATTTGTCTACAGCAACAATCATTTCTCTCTGGCATGGGCCATACTTATTACATAAAGCTGAAACAGGAGAAAGTGTATCAAGTACCTGAGGCTTCCTCTTTCTTCAGCATTATGTGTTATTAATGAATGATGTGAGACATTTTCCATATTTAGGGCTTTTTTATATTTAGATTTCTAGCATTTAGATGATGAACAGGATTTAGAAGTCACTGGGAATTGCAATAAAGCTGTTTAAAATCAGGTGTCCTTTTGCCTCCCTCTCTGCCTGGATTTACTGTTAGGACTTGAAAATGTAGAAATCCAGGTATGACTATGGAGATAAAAATGGAAATGATCAAAGCAGATGAAGTCAGCAGGACAAATATCTCTGAGCATCTTTTGGGGATGACTGGCATCGGTTACAAACAACAGATTCACACTACATGACAAAGATGATGAGATATTTAATAGCAAAAAATGTGATCAGGACTCTTAAACAAACTGAAGTGGAAGCTGGATGAGAGCACGTCTCTAAAGAGTTAATAATCACTTTGGAACAACAGTGTCCTTTCATATCCTGCTTGCCTTGGCCTAAGGCTAGAGTGGGAAAGGGGAAAAAAAGTCATTCTAAGGTGGAAAAGAATGGGAATTGCCACAGAAAATGCAGTGCAGCCAACTCCTGTGCCCTTTGGGCAGGTGTCTGACATGGACAGACAATTGTTGTTGGGAAGGGAGCAGAGTCAGTGTGACTGTGGAATGGGGACACAAAAACATGAGGCAGCCTCCTGCAGCTGAAGGCTGGCTCACAGCATCGATGGCCTTCACTTCAGCTCAAGCTGCCAGTTCCTGCCACAGCATTCAACGTGTGCCTGGGGAGTTTCTGTGTCCTTACTCTTAAATCAATCTCTGCAACTCCCATGATCTGAGCTTCTCCTGCTGGACAAGACAATTTAGAACATTTCTAAAACTGATCCAGCTACTGCTTCTGCTCAGTTTGAAGCCAGCTGTGCTAGAGACCTTTCTCTTCTGGTACACATATAGATCAGGGGAACCAAATTTGCTGCCTTCAGTGTGACACCTGTAGGTAATGCCTTAATAGGTAATACCTGTAGGTACAGAGTGCATTGTGGTCCTTACACTTCTTTGCCTTTTTTTTTTTTTTAAAGTGTTTTCTGTTAATGACCTTAGTAACTTTTATAACCTTGTTTTACTTGGAAATAAAATTTGTTTGTCATCCTTTTATCTCTGAGGGTGTACTTACAGCCTTCTCTGACATGAAACAGCAAAGGCAAATCCTCTAGTGACTCTCTCTAAATCACACTCATTCAATATGCTTTTGCTCTGCTCTTTGTAACCTCTGTCTAAACTGAATGAACTTATCTTTCTGATCTTTTTTTAGGGAAATCTTTTCTTCTTTAATCCTATTGATTTCCCTCTTGTACCCTATCTGATTGACAGTAAATAAACTGGGCACTGTATTTCAGGCAATGCATGCCTTTAATGAAAGCACAATGCAAACCCTCTACCTGCATTTCATGCCATTCTTTCATAATTGCAATATGAAATAATTGTGTCTGGTCATCTTATTTTCTTGATAACATCTTCTTAGAACACCACAACAGTGCTATGCCACAACTACTGTTTCCTTCTACCTTATTTTCACTCAAAGCAACCTTGGAGAATTACTTGGGATTGACTGACATTATTTTAAACCTTAATTAAATATTAATATATTTATGATGTGTTCTTTCTTGGAGGCTTGAGAGAACACTTTTGACTTCACAGCAAAACTATCTTACCAAGAAAACACACACAAATTTATACAGATTTTGCAACCTCAAATACATACTAAGAACCTTCAAAGCACATAATGTAAAAAATTAAATCAATTATAATATAGCATTGCAAAAATGCTGTAATATATATAATAAATGAACTTATCCAAAGTTTCAAGTGCTTATATTATATAAACAATAAATGAAGACGTGATCTACCGACTTTCTTAGGCAGAAGCAATAGATGTTATTAAAAATCAGCAATGATTGCAGTATCAAAAAATGCATAAAATGGCCTGCTGCTCACTTAAAATTGTTCACTAATACAGCTGGAAAGTGATTGGAAGTTATTCCAAGAGAAACCTGGCTGTTCTTTATCTACCCATGCATGAACAGAACCTGACAATTTACTTTTTTATTACTAATTTTATATTTTTCTTTACTTGATGCAGGCAAAGAAGGATTAAAACATTCAGACATTGGACAGAAGAAACCAATTCATGCACTCAGCATAAAGGAGACCTAATATCCTTTCCCATCTTTTAAATTCCTTTACAGCCTTCTCTCCTTGTGGAGTTCATTCACAGAACACAGGCCCACTTTTTTCTCTCTTCGCTCCTGCAAAGCTGCTTTTCTATAAAAATCTGACAGACTTTTAAAACAAGGGTATCCCCATCACCCATAAAATAATAAGACAGACCAAGGAAGTGCCTGACTTTAGAAACTTTTCCACAGAACTTGGAACTATAGTACAGAACAGTCACTGCAGTCTGGCTTTGCTATTTTAGTGGAGTTATGAATAGTTTCACCTGCTCATAAGAAATGCTGCTGTTGCACAGCTACCCGAACCTCCTCTGATTTTGGAAGCAATTTTGTTTATGCTGAAACCTGCTCCACAGGAAAACAATGATTTCAAACCAATAAACAGCACAAATAAAAGCAGCAAAAGCAAGTAGACTCTGTCAAGTTTCATTAAGGCACTTATATCTACTAATACAAAAACCAGATATGATTTCTTCTTATATCTTGGACAGAGTAATGTGCTGCATGAAAGGCAGAACTATCAGGAAGGTTCATTTCCTTGAAGAGCTGGGTATGAGGTCTGCTGCATCTATTTCCCTGTGAAAATTGAGTCCTGTTTGTAATAGCTGGCACTGAAAAACAATAACCTGCAGTGCCTTTCCCATAAAGTTAGTTTCAATTTCAATAAAATCCAATTTTGCCCTACTACCAAAGATCAAAATGAAAACATATTAGTGAGCCAACAGCTGCTTTTGAGTTTGTGTGCTGAACAGTGTCCCTGAGTGGGATAATACCCAGCCTACAGAGCAGCATATGACATACAACACATCCAATTGTGATCACCCAGAATTCTGTTCATCCTTCTTTATTCCCATCCACCTCCATACAAAACAACTTCTTTTTGACTGATTGCTTTAGGGTAAAAGAGTGACTCTCCCACCTGAATGACCTCACTTACTGCCTTCAGGTCTTTGTTTAAATCCCTCACTCATTTAAATCACACTGCTTGTTGCACTGGATCTTTCTGGGTCAAAGGAGGACTATATTACCAGAGTTTGGCAGCCTCAAGACTTTTTCTGTGTAAAAAGTAATTTCCATGAGATGAGCATAATTTCACCTTTAGCTTTCACAGTTAAAAAACCAACCAAACAAACAAAAATCACACCACAAAAAAACAAACACAAAAAGAAAAAAAATAAAAGGCTTAGTTCCCTTTAATGGAGCCCATTGTTTTAAGAGCTGGGTTTAATTTTGAGGGGATTTTGTTTTTGTTTGTTTCCTTGTTTTTTCATAATATTAAGGTGACCAGTGCTACTACTACCTACTAACCCATCCAGAGTGGGTTAAAAATAAAAAGAAATTTCTCATTTGTGCGTGATCAAACCAAAGATGAACTGACAGAAGAGGCTGGGGATGACAAGCAAATGGCTCAGTCTACACTCATTACGCAGATTAGTAGAAAAATTTGGTCAACAACAATTCTAACTTCAGGAACACAAGCTGGAAAGCCCAAAGTAAACTCAAAGGCCACCCCTGCTGCATTTATCAATCAAACCAAAGGCACAGGCCCTCACTCTATAAACTGAATTGTGCCTGCAACTGTTATTAGCCAGTTATGCAGAAAAATGTACAGACACAGCAAGCAACACCTCTGTCAAACAACAGAGAAAATTACAGCTCATGCAACAAATACTCTCCATTTAGGCAGAATTACTTGCCCTTCACTTATTTTCTCACACTGTTGACAAAATAATGAGAAAAACTCCACCCTTTTCAGCCCCTCCTGTCCACAAAGGGATTGACAGTTTCTTCCATCTGGCCCCGTGTAGCACCACTTATTCCATGTAAACACAAATAACAAGAGAGGTACTGTTGTTATTTATATTTACAGGCAGGGAACTGCCTTCAATGGGCTGGAGCACAGGATTTCCATAAGCTGTGCAGGAGGCATTACTGAGCTGTATTTGCTATCCCTCTCTCACACANGTTCTTATAACTTCTCTCTTTCAAAAGGTCAGTAATTTTGCCACAATTGTCCAATTCAAAAACATGAATCATTCCACGTAAAGGAGACACTGGATCAATCAATCCATCTCAGCCATGTTTGAGTAAGTTCAAGGGTGAAGACAGATTCTGTGGTTTTAATCAGTAAAGAGACTTCCTTAAGTATGGAAAACTCACCTGTGAATCCAGAGAAAAATTAACACTACTACAAACCTTCTATTTTTCTCCCAGTCCTTTACTTAAGAGTAAGAGGCAAAATATGCAAAACCCACACTATTTGTGAACACTGCATCTAGTGCAGCTTCCTGTCATGCTCTCTGATCATGTAGCTTCATACTAAATATTTCTTCAATAAAAAAAATGATGTTATGCCATATTTCATAAATATATTACGTAGCATGCTACTACATTCTTGAATCAAGGTTAAAGATGAAAAATGTTTGTAGCAGCAGCTATGCAATTGTCACAAATGGTCTCACTTTCAATAAATACAGAATCCATTTGTGAATCCTGTCATGGATCTAAATAGATTTCCTTTAAATACCTATAGGTGGTGCTGAAATACAACTGTTCCCTAAAAAAGCAACAATCACAAAGTAACTGTAGCACAGCTCCCCACTAAGATGGGTTTTACTCCTGGTTGTGCAGATTCACCTCAGGGAAACAGAGCTGAATCACAATTTGAGTGCATCATAAGGGTTTTCCTCAGGTACTTATCTTAGAACAGATTTCCCTCATGGGGTCATGATGCCTTACAGCCAAGGCTGTAAGTTGCAAAAGACAAAGCTATTTTTTAATTGTTGGAAATACCCAATAAAACAACAGGGCCTGTGAAAACACAGCTGTTTTGACATGGCATAACTACCAAGGAAAAGAAACATAAACAAGTTTCACCATGAATTTCCCTTTCAGGTTGCACAGTTTACCCTGATAATCATAAACTTAGCTGTTCAGTATCAATAATGACAATGAAGCTATTAATAGTTGTCTGGGCATCAGCCCAGTTTGCTAAAATGAAGCAGAACTAACTGGCTTCTCCACAAACATCTAATGGAAAAGAAAAAAAAATGCATAATTAACGTGGTAACATGATAATCAGCACCAGATGAATCCATACTTTGTTGTTTCAAAAAATACATAATTTTATAGAGAAATTGAAACGTAGTTTGTGGTAAAGGCCATACCTTGAGCCATTTCCTGTAATCCTAACACTCCACAATTTCCAAATTTTATGTAGCCTTATAAAAGCTGAAACTTGAGGAAACAAGTTAAAGTAAGAAAATAAATTTATTATTTCTATCATTTTAAAATATAAATAGTGCACAGTAAAAAATTGTGCCATCAAAATTTGGTGTAAATAATTAAATGCTTACAAAGTTTTTGAATAAGGGTTCATGCACATCACATAAAACAACAGAATGACATAAAACGTGGGAGTTAAAAGATTATTTAGTCCCTGAATATATTTCTGTCTGTTTTAAAAGTCAAAACATGCAGAACACCACACTGCCTCTCTTTCATTTTGCACAATGAACTGCAAGTCACAGAAGTGTATTTCCTCAGTTCATTATAAACCCACAAAACACAGAAAGCTATGCTCACCCCTCAGTCCTATCACCTCAATTTTCCTTTCAACAAGAGAAAAAATAAAAAAGAGCAATGCATTAAGTTCCTAAAAGAAAGGGAAAAATTCTAAAAGCAGCATGAATTTTTATACTTATTTACATGATTTCTTTTCTTCATGACTTTGATTTCTTTTCACCCCCACCATCTCCCAGGCATTCCAGCTTCCTTGTAGCTAATTTGGAAGTTTAAACTCAACGTAAGATGATTAAGTTGCAGTAAAGCAGTGCAGCACACACAGGTTGAAAATAGGATATGAAATCCACAGAGACCATGCTGCTGCTTTACACCTCAGGCAGACTCTTGCTCTAGACATACAAGGATATTATCTTCAGACCTAGTTTTGAAATGAAAATATAAACAAATATCAATTTTGGCTGGGTAATCTCACTGAAAAAAAGTTATGAGCCTGCATAGGATGAACAGCTCAGTTAGTTCCTTTGGAAAATTCTGGCCTATATTTGTCCACCTCTCCTCAGAGCTCTTTTTGAATTAGAGGGCATTGGTAGTCTTCAATTTTGTTCCTAATGTCTTCCTGACTTGGGTCACATATTTTAGCAGGAAAAACTAGATTACAAATTGATAGTAGCAGAGAAAACTAAATCTTGAGAAAAACAGGAGAAGCAATGTGTGCCATCTATTTTCTGATCTTTGGCAAACTTCTATTAACATAGAAGTGAGCTAAAACTGATTTAAGTTGCTTAAAGGAGCTGCAAAAAAGTGGAATTCCTTGGACTAAGAATAGTTTCAATCTTCCCCCAGCAAAAAGCAGACAGTGTAAATCAGACACTGTGGTTAATGTTTAAAATTATACTTAATTATATCTCTATTAAGTAGTTTGATTACATAGGGAGTATTTATGGTCACGTGAACAAGTCATTAGATTAGATAAGGGAGCATTATTTGGCAACATTTTGATTAATTCAAGCTGTTAGGGAAAGGACTTCAAGACTTAAGTAGTACAAGTACAGTGCTACTGAATTCTATGACACAGCTCAATCATTCCACAGGCAGACAGCAAAGCATCCAAGTGCAGGCACTGGTAATGATGTATTTGTATTGAGATTGCAGCTCAATATCGTCTCTAGAATCAGAAAATCTAAGACAAAAAATTTCCAAAAAAAAAAGTAAATTTAAACCCCACTGACTCAGGGCTGCAGCTGAACTTACAGGTTCACTTTATAATCAGCATATTTCAAGGTTGCTCCACTTGAAGGTTTAGTAAACTAATAACAGTGAGCTGGTGGGTGGCTCATACCTACCCATGCAGGGCAAAAGATCCTCTTGGCAGGGCAGTGGCCACTGGGTGATGTTTCTCTTCCAACCCAAACTATCTCATGCCAGGCTGGAAACCTGGCTCAATCATGTGTTTTATCAGTTTAGCAATAAGCCAACTCTGAGCTGGCAGCTACATTCCAAATCCACCCTAAAAAAGTGAAATGCCAAAACTCCTCCTTTGGCCCACTCTGCGTACCTTGTCTCTGACATGGGACTACGTTTCGTACTTCCAGATACATTCAGGGTTTAAAAAGAAAACATCTGGCACATATTAATAGGAGAAGCTGAGGGGAAACAAGACAGTAACTGCAACCAGATTTGAGCCATCAGCACTGAAGTTGAAGCTTTATCTAAACTCTTGTTGTTTTTCATGTTCTAAAAGAACCAGTGATCTCATTTGTCAAATTCTCACTGCAGACAGCTCAGACAGGATATTTCATCCACTACTTTCTTTTCCAATGTCCTCTGAACCTGCTTGCTAGTGGCAGGAATTGGGGTAAGTTCTTATTCCTTCTGTCTTCCCCTCACACTGTGGGACTGTCGCTTCCCTTGCCTGCCTGGTTTCTCCTCCCTTGGGGAACAACCTGCCTTTTCCTCCTCCTAACAATGCACAATACATATTTTCTTGAGGGGATGCTGCGTTTCACAGCTCAAATGTTTATCACAGTCTAAAAACTGCCTCCAAAAGGTAGACATCCTCCTACATCTCCCAGCCTCCTACACCCTGCTTTTTCCTGTTTCCAGCAGTCACAATGCACCCTGCTGTCCTTCTCACGAAACTCACTGATGCTCAGCAAAGATAATCAAAAACCTTGTTCAGACAAAAGGGAGGGGATCACATAGCCAGTCGATGTGTGAGGGGAGGAAGGAATAAAGACTCTCTCCCGTTTTTGCTGGCAGCGAGTTGCTGCGCTGGCTCGGCTCCAGCAGCATCACTTTCAGTTTCCTTATTTCACAGCACATCTAAATTCTCCATTTACCTTTAGTAAACACGTAATTCTCAAATTTGCAACCCTTCATTACCACTATAAAAATCTTTAAAAACAAACACCTGTGTTTTAAATACAATTGTAGCTGAAAATGACCAGCCAAGATGCCTTTCTTACCTTCTTGTTACCTCTTGCACAGTAACTATCCCAGTGGGTTTTGGAGGGGTTTTTTTCCCCCTCTTATTGCTTTCAGAAATATCATGGAAATCTCATCTACCTTTTCTGCACACCCCCATACTCCAGAGTCACTATGTGACTACAATCAGCTATAAAAACTGAAAATAAAAAGTTCTACTCCTCCCACCAGCCCTCCTGCTACCCTACCTACACATAGGCTGTTTATAGACATCAGCTGTTCAATCAAGGAATCTCTATCAGCTGGTACAAACAGCTCTCTAAAAATGACACAACCACCGTGTACTTATTAAATAAATCCCATATTAACAAAGAGACATAAATTGTTGTGCCATTTTTGCCCAAGTTCACACTGGCTCACCATGTCATTCATGGCATGGGAGTTGAACTCTCATTACTCAGGTAGGGGAACACCAAACTGACTGCAACAGGCCACATTTCTAGGAGAGACTGGTTGACAATGAATCCTCTTAAACCACTCCACTAAGTCATTACAGAACAAAATAAGTACTGTTTCACTACAGAACAATTTTACCAAGTTTAAAAGTGGAATTTATTCATTAAGTTACCACTCAGATTTCACTCCTGTCCAATGTGTTAATCTCAGACTGAAGGTTGAACTCCCTTCTGAAACAAGCTTACTGGCCACAATCACACCTGTTGATGGCAAGGCAGCATAGCACAAAAGTAGAAGAAAGGCTAGAATTGAAATAGTCACATTAATTATCGTGGCAATGTCTTCAAATACAGCTCTCCAGCTGTAGCACACCTACTTCTCTTGAATACAGTTACTGCTCATACTGCTAGTGAACAAATAACTCTTTCCAATACTCACCTGCCCTTTCTCTGAAAAGCCTTGAAAAGCTTGTCACAAAAAGAATACAAATCTAAGTAAGACAAAAAATGTAGCCAGACAACAGCTGCTGAAAACCTATGTTATTTTTCTTCCTATTCTATAAACCTATGTTTTAGTCAGTCTGGCCAGCTTTGGTGCCTAATTCTGCAAAGCACTAGCATCCTAACTGAGTAAGATTCCAACAAGGGAGAGTAAAGGAAAGGAGCAGTCCATACAATCAGGCCTCAGAGTTGGTCACAAGTGATTAAGCCCATGTTTATCAGTTTGTGTGTATTTTTATAGTGGGAGAAAAATAGGTAAGGACAAAGGAACAACCACTAGGCAATACTTATTCTTTAACAACTTTGTCTAGCACAATTCATGAGAACTCTGCTAGGATAATTTGTCATTATCTAATCGTTTGTTCTTCAGTAACCACAAAGAACAAGAGAACATTTAAGCAGCAGTGACTTTCATAGGCCAGACAGGAGGGAATAGGATTTTCATGGACTGCCTTGGAATCTGCACAGGAAGGAAAATCCTGAGCCTTAAACACATTGTCTCATCAATATTCTATCAATGGTTTAACTTCCACTCTTAGAAAATTATAAATGCTTCACTCTATTCTAATGATTAACTGCATACAAGGCACAATTCTGCTAAACACACTCAGCATTCACACCTAGCTTTTCAGGAGTAGGCAAGGAATAAAACTGCCCCATATATTGCATCTGATGGTATAACTGAAATTTTCATTCATTCTATCATTTCCCATTAATCCAGGCTGAGGTCAAGCTCTTACAGCACTGTGTTTGTGAACACAAATGTTACTTTATTTACTAGAAATGATCCCCAAAGGCTATTTAAAGCTGTTAAACTGTTCAAATATTCATGTGGGTTATCGTTTATTTCTTTTTTCTTTATTATACCAACACCTAGACAAAAAGGCATCCTTATACTCAAAACAAAAGCATTTTTCTTACCTTCAAGGAGCTTACTTAGCAGTTTACATACATGGCAAACAGATGCTGCTACCCTAATTTATTCATAACACACTGTGATGGTATCTGCAGAAGCACAGAGCAGACTTGTGTGGCTTCTACCATCCCTTATCTCTGTTGCAATTCATAGTGTTTTGCTTTGCAATACCCAAGGAGCACTTTGGGATGCTGGCAGCCACTAATGAAAACGTCTCTTTCCTCCTCCTCCTCGCCTCAGAGAAGCTAACAGCTTTCATGAGGTACAAAGCAGAACAAAAACATTCCTTCTGTAATCACTTCATTAATAACTTATTCCCAACCACACAGAGTTCTGCTTGCTCTCCTATCGGGATGCAGCAGACGCTACAACTCCAAATTATTCAAGAGTTTGATTAGTTACCAGCCTCATCAGCTGAGCCACTGAACACAGTTAGCAAAGTCTGTCACGGCGAAAAAAGAGCAGTGTAAGTTGCACCCAGCACCTGCAGTGTTTCAGAAAGCCTCGTTTCCCTGCAAACCTCACCCGAAAGCAGGCACGGCACACTCAGTCCCCGCGGTTTCCGTGGGCTTCTCCCATCGGCTGTGGCTGTTCAACAGCTCCTCCAGCAGCACATGGAGAGCGATGAGCAGCACTGGGCAAAGACAACAAACACAGACTCAAACACGCGAGGAAATTATTAGTTTTCCCACGTGCTTAGTAAAAAGTTGATGGTGATATTGGTAAATCACTCCTCGGCCCTGCCCTTTCCACAGGACTGCGTTCACCTGGAAGGGTGACTGCGGGACTTCGAGCCGCCCTCATCCGTAACTAAAACTAAGAGAAACAAGCCAAGAAACCAACGAAATACCCAAACCCAGACAAGGAACACAAACCAAACCTTTTTATCAGGAGTTAGAACACAAACCAAACCTTTTTACCGGGAGTTAAGCGCAGCAGCTCCCACAGAACCCCTCGCTGGAGCCGGCTGTAAGGACTGAGGGCAGCACCCTGGCCCCTCCTGCCTCATAAACCCCGCGCGCCCCTCACCTGCAATTAATTACGGCAATTAATGATTGCAGTTAGCCTGGGCGGGGGAGCAGCCCCGGCTCCGACCGGCCCAGCGCTGCCCTGCTTGTTTAGACAAGAGGGATGGGGCAGATCCCGTCCCTGAGGGAGCCAAGAGCGGCTGCGGCTCCATAGCCTCCATCCCCGGTCACAGCGGCACTGCCTTGCCTGTAGGGTGTAATGGTGCTCGAAGGGAAGGGAAGGCAGAGGCCTCTTTCTCAAGGGATTAGGATTAGGGGTTACTTTTCAAAAATCAATGTTTCCAATATCAGCATAAAACTCTTTTGAAACCTGTGGAAGAGAGGTTTTACACGGAATAAGAGAACAAAGATGACAATTGCAGTCACCCTGCGCTCCAAGCGGCTCAGCGTGACTTACCCCGATGTTACCGCTTTCAGCTGAGTGTCTGAGCCGTAATTAGCTCACCCGACAAGACACCAACACCCCAATCGGCACAGCCCTGCCCCGGCCATGCCACAGCACAAGCAAACGCGTCTCAGGTGACAGCACTTAGCACAGCGGACTGCAGCCTTGCTCTGCCTGATAAACAGCTGGGGTTAATGAGCCAAGTGCTCTGATCACCGGGTTTCATGCATTTCTTAGGGCTCCAGTAACACCTCGTTATGTTCATAGTTGCAGTCAGTTTGGCTCCAATACGGAGGTGGAACTCTCACAGCGCGCTCTGGTTGTTCATAGTGTTTAAGCACGTTCTGATGCAGGCCAGCTCTGATTAGAAGCAGGTTGGAGAGTTATTCCAGAGGTAGTTAAATACGATTCAGTAGAATTAATTTCACCCAGTTCTTCAACTACATGTTTAAAATCCCTTTAACACTTATTGCTTTCTCCATTTTTAACAGTGCCCCTGAGCTTGATTATTTCTCCTGCCTATGCAGGATGATCCCCAAAATACTGGAGACGACATGAAGGAGACAATTGCCTTGCTCACTCAATTCTGCTTTTACCCTACACCCTCTTTCCAGTCTGCAAAAAAGATAACACTCATGGGTTCCTTGGTCTTGAGCAAAGGCTTTATTTCTATATTCACAAATAGAAATATTTTCAGATCGTTGAGAAGATTTTGGTGGGATGCTATGCTTTACCTCCAAAAACAGAGTTTGAGTAAGGCACTGAGGTATGTCAGTGACAAGAGCTGAAGGGTTTGGGTTTCCTCAGCAGAGTCCAGGAGAGTTTGAAACGAGCAGAATCGTTTGAGCAGGAGCAACTGAGGTGGTTTTACTGTGTTTGGGCAGGAAACATTGAGTTATTCACAAAAGCTGGCATGTAATAGACATAAAGAGTATGCCAGCTGATTCACTGGGCAAAAAGGGCTGAAGGATCAGGTGAGAAATCCAACGAATCCTTTGAGTGAAGAAGTAGCATGAAACAGAGAGCTCTTGAAGGAAGAGCAGTATGTGGAGAAGGAAAAAGCTGAGGAGAATCTTTACTGAAAAGTTGAAAAAAGATGAAGGTTGGTGTGTGAGGGGGTAGGTCTAAGCTGATAAGTGTATGAAGCACTTACGAAGAGATGGATGAGATCCCAGTAGGAAATGCCAAAGCAGCTTTCTTGACCACTGCTGACAGTTGCTCTGGGTGCTGAGTAAAATTTGTTAGAGCTGAGTCAAGGGCTATACCTCATGGTTTGAGACAGGTTAGAAAAAAATAGCATTGCATCAAGGAAAGAAAGCAATCTTCATAGACTTTTCAAGACCACCTGGGAACAAGAGTTTTGAATTACACATAGAAAAGCAATAATTCCTAAAAAATTGAGAAAGCAAGTCTTAAGCTCACAACTTAAACCTTTTTATTATTTTGTATCTTTGCAGCACAAGAACAAATATAGGACTGAGACAGAGAGAAAATTTTTAAGAAAACAGAGCAAAAAAAAAAGTAGAAAGGAGGTTGGTACTCAGGACCTGAGGAGCCCTTTGAAGGACAGAGCAATGTGGACAGTTTTATTAGACAGGGTGAGAGATGCCTCCTTCCTGTGCCTTGGTTTTATCTGCTTTAATGAGCAGGGCAGAAGGAAGACTCTGGAGGGATGGAAGAAATTCATTCCTATTTCTCCTTCAGGTACTACCACTTCCCCAGACCTAGAAAATTTGCTCAGTCCTAGACTTCTGTTCTCTGTCTTGTTCCTGGTCAGAAGATGAAGCCCTTCCCTGGGGACTCTGCAGCTGCTCCCAAGGGTGAAGGAGTGGAAAACACTGTATAAGCAATAAGAGAAATATCTTGATGGTAATAATCATATATTCAAAAAAAAACCTCCAAGAAATTCAAGCAAGTGTTTCTGGCACTTGCACTGGTAATGCACTGGTATAATGGATTCCTGATTTATTTACCATGCTCGTTACTCACTTTCAGCTCAGGAATCAATAATACTTCATGCACAGGCTCTATTCAAATTCTCCTCACAATGACCACATTCATAACTAGTATTTGTTTACAGTCATATTATGAGATGTGAGTAAAATATATTATGGCATTCTTCATAAAGCCTGTAGGCCACATAAAACAAGTATAACTCTCAGTCATGTCACTTCCCATAACTCAGGCTCTGAAAAGCATGGCAAGAGTCATCAATTCTTGTTAGTCCCAGCATTAAATAATGTATGAACATATGAATAAACAAAACAAAGAAAAAATCCAGTTGGTTTTGTACATGCAAAGTACAGAGTTGTAAGAGTTTTATTAATTTATTTTCTTTATAAAATCTCACTCAATGTGTGCTCAGCTATGTTTTCCTGATGGAAACCAGTGGCATAATGTAATTATTTTCAGTCTGGTTGGTGGTTTACTGAAAACTATGCTACCAATCTGGTTTTACACCCAGTGTAATCCTCCTGTTTAATTTGAGGGTATTTTTTCCTCTGTTTTTCAAATATCTACAAAGAAATGCAGGGAAAACTAGTAATGGTATCTGCAGTAGCAGGGGAGTTGCCAACACTTTCCTTTCTTCAAATCAGATTACAAGTTTGATTCCACAGTCTTAACATTCTGCTTCTTAAAAACTGGTGGATATCTTGAGAGGTATCGAAAGAATCCCTAAAGGCAATGCAACCAGGAAAGATTATCAGCCTCCAGCATTTTGAGCTGGAGCATAACAGTCATTTTGCTTCCATTAGTTGGAAGGCATAACGCAGAACCAAACTGTTAAAAAGCCACTAAACTCAATCAGCCCACACATTATTCCAAATCTGAAAAATCTATGTAGCTTCATGCTAATGAAATGTGCCTTAATGCTGATATCTTTGTAGAAATATGACTGGAAATAAAGGTAAAAGAATGCCACAATAAGACCCAAACTGGTACTAAAATGTAAGGGCTATTTACTAATGAAATACTACTAATGTCACATGGAAAAGACTGAGGATAGAACACATTTTTAGTGTATTTATCCTCTTCTATATGTGCAGAGCTCACCATTAGAACAGTTTGATCAGAATATAATGGAAATAAATATGTTTGCATCTTTATTCATTCACCAAGCATTTCCTAATTACATGACGCTCTTGCTAAGCTGGCTGCTTTTGCTGTGCTTGCTCATTTTAATTTCACACAAAGAATAATAAATACAAACTATCTCTTTCATATTCCTTCTCAGCATGTTTGAATATTACTGCTCTTACTCTGAGAAAGTAATCTCTTCGAAGAGAATGCTTGAGCCATCCATATAATTCACTGGGAGAAAGATGAGTTAATGTTTTTATAAAATTACTTGGCATGTGCTATAAAAACAAGACCATCTAATTTTGTGATAAATACAATCTACAAGAGGGAAGAGATGGAACTGTCTATTTTCATATCATGCTTTGAAACAGCAATGAAAATAATACTAAAAGATGCTAGATTTGCAGTTTTAAGGAACAGAACTCTGTCTGTGAAGATGATGGAGGGGGAGAACTACTCTGTTTTCACAGTACTCCTCATTTTTTGTCCAATTTATTCCATAGGAGTGATTGATAACCCTTTAATTGTTATTTTTCTGTGTAATTAAACAATTTATATGACAGATGAAATTACAGCTGTTACAGAATTATTCACTAAGTCATCGTCTCAGAATTTTTTTTTTAATAGCGTGAGTTCCTGAGATGCACAATTGCTTCATTAAATGCTCAATATTTTTTAACCTTCCATTTTCCTTGACTTTATTAGGTAATGCTCAGATTGAAGGAAGCCACCTCCTAAGGGCTCATCCCACCAGCTGACCAGCTCTCTTTCTTCATTGGCTTTTTCTGAAACAACCCCTAAGGGAGGCCCTGTAACTGCTGATTTTGAGATGTTTCTTGGTTCCATACAAAACCCTTTGAAATAATGTGGAACTGGGAACAGCTGATGGTGACAGAGTGCAGGAAAATTTGCATTACAAGTTTGATATGCATTGGTAAGCTCATGAAAAAGTATCTTCTGTAGAGTTTTAATCAAAGATTGAATGACAATCCACTAGGGTACATCTTCTGAATAACTTTTTAAATACCATAATGCTGATATAACTTGAAATGCTTAAGTAACTTTCTGACAGTAGCAGAAAAGTGCAGTATAAGGAGTGCAAATGGATATGCCTTTGTGTTTAGTTGGTGGGAAAAAACAGTGTGAAAATTTCATTTTCTAAAGTGATTATCAGTTTCTAAATAAATATTTGAAGCATATAATTTGAAACTAGGATAAATGGGTAGCTGAAATTTGTCCAAAATTGTTTAGCTGCTGTAACCCTGAATTCTGCCTAGACTGGAGTAAACTTGTATTAATGCTGCATGAAAACAGCATCAGCCATCTCACTGTCCACAGTCAGAAGATAAGAATAATCTTTTAAAGCCTCTTCCAATAACCATAATTCATGATCAATGAAAAGTTCCTCTTTTGTTGCAATGGAAAACTGTTTACTTCAAAACAAAAGCCAAGAAAATGAATTATTATATTCTGTTTCAAGATGATAGATAATGCAGTGAGTAAATCATTATTGTGGTACTCAGGATGGCATCACAGACTTATTAACTGAGATCACAACTATTCTGTGTAGGTTAAGACAGACTCTTTCTGCATTTTGGTTTCTTTTTGACACAATGAAGATAATTTAGGCTTCCTAATTTTGTACTGTATTATTTTGATAACTAAATTAAATATTCTGTTAAGGAAAATGATACTAATAAGATAGAGACTGTTATATCTACATTAGATTTATAGAAGATATGATGAACTCAGATACTGTGGCTACCCTAAGAGAGAGCCTTTTCCTAATCTTCCATAAAATCACATTGTAAATTCTCAAGGGCACTTCCAACTCCTAACTCAGTGAGTAGCATAAAGACTTTGCTCAACTGCTCCTAACCTTGAAAATTTCAATTGATCGTGTATTGGTTGAAATACTTTTAATAAACACAAAATACATTGTTGTGTGTTAAATTCTGTCCAGTTTATATATGACTAGAAGTGAGCACAGTGACATGGAACAAAAATTGGGTGTATTAAAAAAACCAATTTAGTGATAAGAAGCATTACATGAGAGCCAGGTTACATAAGAAAGGAAATGCATCCATGCAAAAATTTTGTCTATTTATTAGTGCATGCATCTGTGCTCTGTAACAGAGCTAAAACTGGAGGTGAGGGAAGAGAAGGAAAGAGTGTTATTAGACAAAGTTTTGTGGAAATAAGTTGCAGAAACAGATTAAGCCAGAAAATATCTCCAGTTCTACTAAGGCTAATTTTAGGATTTTCAGTAGCTTCTTCACTGCTTAAAGTTCACCTTAATATTTTCTCACTGTTAACCTCTTCCCAGAGCGAACATTTTTATGCTTCTTGATAGTCCCAGCAATCGTTGATCCCGGCACAGGGACAAAGGAACAATAGAAATTGTTGTGGTTTCCATTGCCATAATCACCTGCTACCACTGCTATCTTTGTTGGCAATGACTAATCAAAAACCAAAAAAGGAAAACACTGACTCAAACTGGAGAATTTCACTTTTTAAAGTAATTGCTTTCAATACAGCAGTGACAGAACAACTCCCTGTGTGGAGATCAATGCATTAATAAAAAGAAAAGAAAAAGGAACAGAAATTTGGTCAATAATTTGTGGTTCTTGCTACCACTTTGTTGCCTTTGTTTGTGCTATGTACAAACAAGTCAAGCACTGCCTGTTATTACTTGTTGTATTAAATCACAGCAAGTTCTCTTAACAGAACTTGAAATTTCTGGGACTTTCCTCCACTTACAATTGAACAGGTTTGATAATAAGCAAAAAATATAACCAAATGAAGGGCAGGAAACAAATGAAGTAGAATTGTCCTACACAGGTACCCTGGTATAAAAATAATATTTTTTTGTAATTATAAGGAATATGTAGTTACTTGTTTCTTAATTTGCTATGAATAATGAATAGAAGAAAACAACTTCAGAATGTTTTTCTTATGGGAAAAAGAAAACATGAGTAGCAAAAGCAGATTGACCTCCTGTGAGCAGATTCAAAAGTAAAGTGATCTCTACTTCACACAGAGAAGAAATAGCCAGTAAGAATAAAAATTATAGGACTTTTTTTTAGATCAGAGTGAGGAAAAAAACTTGAATTTACCAAATATTTGTTTCCACTCAGAGTCTATTTCAACAAGACACGACTGATACTATCAGATGAGAATACAACAACAAAACAAACAACCTTTTTCCCTTTTAAAAGAGTTTCTTCACAAGTATCCACATTTTTGCAAAACTCAATCCAACATGAATTCTTCTAAAGTATCTATAAGCATTTAATGAGCATCTGTAGGACAAACATTTTAGTATCTTGATGAAAACCACATAGTTGAAAACTCTGATCGTGCACCAACAGCTTCTCCCTCAAGCCACTCAGTCTTTTTACCTTTATTATGTTGAAACTGTTGAAAAAAATCATTCATTTACAGACCACCATTTGCCCTGTGACTGCAAATATCCAATACAAGATGATTCCCCAGATAGGCAAATGCCAGGCTTTTTTTTTTTTTGGCAATAGGCCTAAAAGCCTCAGATTTCAATTTTCAAGCAAAGATTTCGTATTATTCATTGTTATGCAAAAACCTTAATGGAGCATGAATGTGATCAAAGGAACTTTGCTGGTTTTGAAGTGGATGCAGGGTATGGTTATGTGATGATTAGTGTGATTTATCTTTGAGAAACTATTTCAGATTAGGAAAGGAAAACACAGTTCCTACTGAGGTGGTCACCTGGAAGTCACAAAGAAAACAAAACATAACAGGGTTTGGGTTTTTTTCATGCTTTAATCTTTTATGGCTCAATTACTAAACCTGTGCTCCCAAGGAGCTCTCATTACCTGAGAGCAATAAATTTCTCTAAGTAACACACACTGCACCAAATCAAAACACCCTTTGTCAAAGACATATGCTGAGCCTTCAGCACTACTTTCCATATGAGTTTTCCTTGCTTTGTTTCAGCATTTTCCTGAAACTGGTTCATTCATCTCTTGAGAGCTGAAGATTTGAAAACATTTTAATAACGGTAGTTCTGATAATGCCTTGTTGCAGTTTCAGCCCAAACACAAAATACCACAGAAAGAAAAAATTACAGAATATCATAGAAATACAAAATGTTCTTACTATTATTATTGTACTGTTTGTTTCTCATTGTTACCTCAATAAAATATGCAAAGCTTAGCAGGACAGGAACAGTTACAGAGAAGGCAAAGTAGCTAACCAGCAAACACTAAGGAATTTTACTCTTTAGCATCCTAGTTACTAAAGAAAAAATTTTTTTTTTTTGTCTATAGAAACCATTCCTTAGCGTTTAGATTATAACTGATCTCTTTCATACGTAGGATTGTTTCCAGAAAGATTTAAGCAATGGGGGAGTCATTTCAATTTAAAGACCTTATACATTATGTACTTCTTCCCTCCCACTCCTTTGTCTACCAGCACCACAGCTCAAGGAATGTGTATTTTCATTTCTTTCAGTATCTGTATTTGTGAAGAATGGCATTTATTTCAGAAACTACTTACAGATAAAGCTGAGGCAGCTCAACCAAAATAATCCCAGAAATGAATACAGGCGCAGGTTTGAGAGTAACAAATAGCTCAGGTCTAAGTTTTACTTAAAAATAAAAATTGAAAGACAGATTGGTTTAATGAATGGCTCATTAGTGATTGTGAGATCTGTATCTCCCATTTTGTCACTAATTTATTGAATTATTGTAGCTAAATTGCTTTCAATTTTACTGCTGCTGTTTACCCATCTTTTCCTCCTCTTTCTCATTTATTTAAGGCTATAAAGGCTCTTAATGTGGTGTAGCCTGAGTTCTCAAAGCTATAAAGCTTCCAGTAATACTTTAGTACTGTAATAATATTTTAGAGAAAAAAATAATTTAAATGAATTTCAATTTTCTCTCTCATTTGGCTCCTAACTGTTTTATTCTTGGGCCAAAATATTGGGTTTGTATCTGTGACATGAACTGAATTGGGTTAGAAATAAAAAAACTGAATTTAAAGAAACACTTCAAAAACCAAATCAGTTCACTGACACAGCACACAATACCACAATCCAGTCTCAACAACTATTTTGCCTTTCTAGGTACATTCTATACATGTATTAGAATATTGTAGTCCTCATTTTCTATCTCAAACTTTTAAATAACCTTCTCAAGAAGTGCTGAATTTTGTTGGTTTTGGCAGGAGTTTCATCTGAGATGTAGATAAGGTATAGAAAAGTGGTCAAGGCATCAGAAAAATTCCATTATAATTCCAAATAAGTTACATATGATAATCAGACAGAAATTCTTATTTTTCAGGGATTCTAACCAGAAAATTCCCCTGGGTGCTGGGAGGTAATAGAGGGTTGTGTTACTCGTAAGATCATATAAGATCCATATGATTTTTGTCATGCTTGGATCATTTTTATTTTTTTCCTAGGTCTCCAAAAAGAATTTGTATAGTTAGTTCTCTTTCTGCCCCCACCCCCATCCTATTAGCTTAATGTTTATTGTTCTAAAACATAGGTTAGCAATCATGGACAGCCCTGCTGGGCATCGTGGCACCAAGGAAGGTGGGTGACACTGTTATTCTTAATCTGTAATTACAGGGTAAGTAGCAGGATGTGGCATGCTGCTGACATTTCTTCCTCATTCTGAAAATCATTGATTTAGATCAACTTAAGATAATAATGTTAATGGACACTCTTGGCATAATTCATATTAATGTCCAAAGGGTTTTTTTCTCATTTTTTTAGTTTCAGTGTTTCCATGATAACCCTCATTTAGGATTAGAAGGAGAAAACTCTGATAACCAGAGCCAGTGGAACTAAAGCTCCTGCTCACAAGCAAGAATAGTCTACTAAATTCAAATTACTTTACCTTGGACAACATACAGGGCAAAGCATTCTGTTTGTCATTGCACTGCTCCTTTGAAGCTACTTTTTTGTGAACTTATGTAGCACCTGTGTACAACACACATTTGGCCTTAGAAAATATTCATCATAGAACTTAGCTTTTGCACAGTGATACTGATGTATGCAAATCAAGGTCAGACCATACATCAGCTGTGTAAAATTCTATTAACTGATTCACCTGAATAAAAAGTTAAGAATCTGAAAACCAATTGGTTCAGTTTTAATAGAACAACACCAAAAATGGTAACACAGTGTCTCCAGATACTATTTCCTATACTTGACACACAAACAGATTTTGGAAGGACAGAATGATTTCTGCCTGTGTATCAGAACGTGATTCACTGCTAAACCTCCTGACAGCTACTGCTGATCCATTTTATTGCAAAAAAATAACTCCCTGTCATTTTTGACTTTTTTAGATTTCACTTGCATCCTAATGGAGATCAAAAAGTTAATTGCTCTAGTAATTGCAACCTTGATCAATAGGAAAAAAATTAAATCTGTCATTTGCAAATGTTTTTCTTTATTATACACCAAATTAAGTCATCTTGATGTTCTGGAAAGTGTCAGTCTCTTATTGCAAAGAAGAAACTGATCAATTAGCTTTGCTTGTAGCTTTCAGATAGTAATTATACTAAAGAATTTCACATATCACCGCACTTACTTTCAGTTCTTCAAAGTTACCTATCATTTTTTTCTGTGAAATACTGCATTACAACATGAAAGAGGGGAGAATTTGAAATTAGAATCATGCTCTTTATTATTGTCTTTAATCATAAAAGAATAATATCATCTTTTATGATAAAAAAAAAGTTAGGACTTTTTCCAAAGGCTTCTGGACATCACTGACAGAGGTCCAAGAAGAGAACTTTGAGGCAGTAGTGTGAAAGAGAACAAATGAAACATTTAAGATGAACATTAGAAATGTTTTACTAATGCTGAGATCTCCTAAATTCTAAAGGGTCTCCCTGAAGAAAAGGCTGCAGGCTGTTCAATAGAAACTGATAGAATATCAACATTTGATAGCACATCATAACAATCAAGTCAAGACTGAATGTAATGATGAAAATGCATGTGTTATGTTTTTAAATATCTGAGAATATGGAGAAATTAGTAGCCACTTGTGGCACATATCAGAGTTTCAAGGATGGATGCAGCAGATTGATCTGCATATCCAGAAACATTCACTGCTTCAAAATGCTCCTGTGCTCCTATATTGAGACAAGAAAGTCTCAATATAATTCATCTCAGCATAGTTTCCATAACTTTGTTTTAAAGACTCATTTTGGATGAATGATTTCAACCATCATTATATTGGATATTTTGTAATACCATCTACACTGCAAAATTTTATCTTTCAGTAAGTACATACAGTCATTAACTTCACCCAGATATTGTACTGTACTCTTTAATGTTCTATTTTCTGTAATGGAAATTGTCATTAAAAAGAAAAGTTTAACAAAAATCTTGCATTACCAAACTGCATGAGTGACACTGGAAAATCAGCTTTCTAAATGTAGTTTGCCAAACTGTAGCAGTTAACTTCTATTTAAAAGAAAAGACAGAGGGCCAACTTCAAACAACCCTTTCAAGAAAGTGATTGTTATTTCATGTAGAGTCATAAGAAGTGCATGAAAAATACACACCAGTACAATATTATTGTGCTTAAGGGAAGACAGCCCTCTAACACGAGCAATTATTTCTCTGGTAGTGATTTTCATAGACCCTGAGGGATGGTTTTCTTTTAATTGCACCTAATGAGCTGGCTGGAATATCAGTTCTCTCATTTCCACACAAATTAGCTCTTGTATAACTCGAATACTGAGGGGATGAGTGAGAGCAGAAAACAGCTCCAATTTCCACAACACCAGAGCTATCAGAAGAATACCAGCTCTTCCATTTAGGAAAGCTTCTTTTTAAAAGTGGAAATCTACTGTCAAATAGTACAAAGCCACTTTAATGGATAGTATCTCATAAGCACATTGCCAGATTTGTATGCAAAGAAGAAAAAAGGAAAAGAAAAGGTGAATGCACTCAGAATAATTTTAGATGCATTTCTGTGTTGCTGGGTGATATCTTACTGCCACTTCAAAGCAAGGCATTTTAATCACTGTCCCAGCACAGGGTTACTAACACAGAACCAAACCCTCACATGATGAAGACTGTCCTTACTCCAGTGAAACTGCTTTAAACAAGACCAGCTGAAGACCTGATTCTGCTTGAAAATCCCTCAGAAGTCGGTGTCAGTCAGCACTATGACTATTAGTTGAGATACAGAGTTAAAAAGCTTGCCTAGAATCACACAGAAAATGTGAGTAGCCATGGTTTGAATCCATGTAATTTAAGATCTCACATCAGCATCAATAGCATCAAATCTCACTTCAAAGAAATAACAAGCAAAATCCCAATAACTGAAGAACAAGCCAAAAGCTCACACTGATCTCTCTGTTTTTCTGGAAAGTAAAATTAAGCCATAATGAAAACCACAAAAAGTCTGTAAGCACATGAATTCACACACCAAAAACTCCCTGAAAAGCAATTTTCCCAGAGACAGACATCTCCAGACCACTTACTGCAAAGGATTTCAACTATGCACAGCAGATTTCTTCTTTGGCTCCTCCAGCAGTGACTTTTGATGTGACAGTGCCTGTAAAAGACATTGATCCTGTGGAATGACAACTGTCTTGTTGTTTTAGTCAAGGGCTTAAACATGGTATATTGGGTGACTCTTGGAAAGAGTCTGATGTCATACTATAGGCAAATCTCTGCTCCAATGCATTTTAACTTCTGTTCTTATGCCTAACCTCCTAAGGAAGGCCTGTAGGTGATGAAAGCCATTCGTGGCAGCCTGAAATTTAACACCACTTATTACAGCTTTGCCTTTGGTTAGGTATCCCTTGACTCTACTGCTTTTATCATGTACTATGGCTTTTCAAGAGGCTCTTTTTACCCAAGTACCACTCAGCTGACTTAACTTCATAGCCACTGAATTGTGTGTTATCAGATGCTCTAATGTTAAGGACACTGCAAAAGCAGAGTTTACAAGTAATTACATTACAAGTAATTGTCTCTCTCACCATCGTATCTTTTAGTAATGAAGAGAAAGAACATCAAAAATTCTGTTTATTATATTAAAATACTTTTTTTTTTACCCCCCAATCGGCATAAACAAATGAATATATTGACTCAGGGGAGTAATTCTTCTTAGGTCACCAAAACCATTCTCTTTTAATTGGTGTCATATGAAGACAAAACTCAGCATCGGTTGCCCACTGTTCATCCAAAGCAAGCGTAACAACAATTAAAACACAATTTCCCCAGGAGTGAGATGTATATATCAAAGTTACATTCAGCTCTGGACTTGGGAACAATTTTTTTATTGCTTTAGGATTGCATCTGCAATTACTAAGAGACTTGGAGGTTTATATTCAGCTTTAAAATCATGCACTTTTACTGCAAAATAACACCTATTTCTAGGATTTGCTTGATCCCTTTTGAATTTCCTTTTGTCTACTTTACAGTGTCTTTCCGTAAATAAGGACATAAAATCTCCTGTACTTGAACTAAACACACAACAGTTCCTTCCTCTATTTGATCATATAATCTTGTTTTTGTTAGAACGTATGAAACTAGAAAGCACTGATCACAACTTTTGACTAAAAATACTCCTCTCTGCAGCAGCTATCAGCCACCAGTGCTGTGCAAAACGTTATTGTAAGGGCTTCTTGCAAATTCACCCAACTGTTTATGGAAAAGTGCAGATTTTTAATGTGTGTGATTCAAGCTTTGGAGAAAATTAGTGCGTTTATTCAGGTATATTTAATAGCTAATGAATCAAATGAAAAAACACGTTTAAGTGATTGTATGTATGAAACACTGCACTAGGAAATAACATTAGAGGTCTCACTCTATAAATCAGTTTGAAGCTGATTTATCAGATGAAATACTCTTCACTGACATAAGCAGAGATAAAATGGCATCAAACTGCATCTCTACAACTTACCAGCTTTTAGAAAAAGTGGTGCCATGAAGCTCCCTGTCATGGAGATGATGAAACTCTCTGATTTACGTACATAAAGTGTATATATAGCAGAGAAAGTGAGCATGAACTCGTTGCAGGACTCAAGTCAGATTACACTGGTGAGGAATGGTGTCCCTGTTGCCTTGGGTGGTGACCCGTGACAGTGAGATCACTGTCTGCCTTGGGCAGGATAATGCCATATAAAAACTCGTCTCGTAATTTTCTTCATTTATGATGAAAAGCAGGAAAGAGAAGAATAAGCTCTGTCCTAATTCAATAATGCATGCAATGCACAGTTTGGAATAGTAGCCACCTGGGATACAATATTCAATAGATGACATTTTTGATACAGCAGGATGCATTTCCTGCCTTGGCCAAACTTTAGCTCAATCATTCTCAGCCAGAGATAGCGTCCTTGTAAGCTGGCATTCTTTGATGCATGTTTTCCTTCTATGAATAAATCTGGGCCTTCAGAGTTTCATTACATGCCCTGTACCAGGCATTTTTCCTGGTGTTCATTTCTGCCTAGCAGTCACAGTGCTGCTGCACAGCACCTCTGGGGGCTCAGCCAGCACCTTTCTGAGCAGGAATCCTGAATGTCTGGGTGCTGCTGAGGCAGAGCTCTTCTGTGAGCATTTATACCTCTCTGCTTTGAGCACTTTGCAAACACCTTTGCCTCAGGCTCACTTACAAAAAAGCTCATATGAGAGATGCAAGCTCTGCAGTTCAAGCAAATAGTGAGTTATTGCCCCCAGCTGTCCCCTCAGGAGCTCAGAAAGATTGAATACAGATGCTGTCATTGACTCTCCAGGAAAGGGTTAACCTCACTGGTCTTGTGAAACCTGGAAGCTGGGAGCTCAAGAGGGAAGGATGGACCTTGGTCTCTCCTTATTTTAATTAAAATATAAAATATATTTAATTAAAATATAAAAGTCACAGAATATCTTCCCCTTCGTTCAAGGAACTTATCAAATTAATGAAAATATGATTCTCTCATGCGTTCTAAAGTGTCTTTCTTTACAGCTTTTTAATTCATCCACATCTGAGCAAAATGTGCTTATTAAAAATCAAGCTGTCTAAAATACCTCATATAGCCCAAAACTGCAGAACAGTCTCCATCTGAAGAGGTACATTCCTCAGAGCTGAATGCTCTATTGATGCTTTTGCAAAAGACACAGAAGCAATTAAATGTCAGTTACTGCGAGACCAGGATTGATCAATATCATATACAATTATACTTTCAAAACAAAAAATAGGAAGAAAGTGTGCCTTTGATTTTGGAGTTTGGGCTTCAAAAGGACTTATAATTAATAATGGAATTTTCTTTGAAAGTCTGTGTTACCTCTCACAGAGAACAGGCATACTAGAGTAGGAAGCCTGCTAGCTCAACATCACCTCTCAAACCAGATGGGTCTCCCCAGGTAAAGATATGTGTTGTTAAAGACCATCAGATTCCAATTGTTTGGATTTCCCATTAGTTGGTTTCATAATGTGCCTTGGGGCTTTTTTGCATCTGAAAGGAAAGTAAGCGTTGTTTTCAATTCACCTTCATTTGTTTTCAACTCACCTTCATCCTTCTATTGCTAANTCTTGGGGCTTTTTTTGCATCTGAAAGGAAAGGAAGAGTTGTTTTCAATTCACCTTCATCCTTCTATTGCTAAAAAACCCCCAAACAAACATGCATATGCTATGCAGAATTAATTACAATTTAAATTTTAATTTAAACCTGTGAGTGATGCTTTCCAGTATTTCTGCTTATTTATCCCCTACATGCCTGGCCTTGATTGTGAAATACATAGAGGACCACTTTGAGAAGTTCACTGCTGAGGAAAACTTGCAGTACTTCATTGGTAAGGTTACCTCCTGTCATAGCTCATTTCTGAAAGCCAGACCTCGTTGTCTGTGCTAATGAGAGAAAAGGTTTGTAATTTGTGAGGAGTGCCATTTCCTGCAGCAGCTCCCAAGAGCAGTGCTGTGTCAAGGAAAGGGAAAGCTCCTTCAGGGTTTCAGGTAATCTCAGCTGCTTTTGGTAGGGTAGAAGATGAATTTTGGCAAATTTACTATAATAAAAAGAAAGGTTTCTCATTATTTTCAATCTTTTTGTTAGAGATTTGTTCACACAAGTAAAGGAGAAAGAGAAGCAAGAATCACACAGTGAGAAAAAGGTTTGTGAGGGAGCTAAAAGTAATCTTCACTTGAAAGCTGCTGGCCCATTTTTATACACAGAGCCAATGTAAAAAGGCAGCTTCAGGAAACATTAGAAGTTATGGATGGCTCAGGCCTATCTACAGTTTTGCCATTTCAAAGTACGACTGGTTTATATACATTTTTGAATCACTTAGAGTTTTGTCTAATTCTAGGGCAGGTAAACTCCACTAAAGCTCTTGCAGGCACATGGATGCACACTTGTTGAATGGGAAGGCTTGCAGTGGGAGAGAGAACTGATGTGGTTTCAAGTGCTGTTGTAAGAATTTATCTTGATCATAAATCTTATTCCACTGATGGGAGGAGTGGTGGTAGGATTCTGGTGGAATACCTACCCCATATTGTTTTCTTGAACTTGGAGAAAACAGTAAGAGATCTGTGATATGCAGAAATATTTTCAAAATATTTTGAAGCTCAGTGCTTGAGAGCACAATTTTTTACTTCTTCTCTCTCAAGCAGGTGAACAGCTAATTTTCATTGCCACAGGGTATCCAAAAGGCCATCTGGTGTGCTCAGCAGCCAATGGAATCAAAAAGTGCTCTCCAAAGAGAGATGATCACTGTCTCGTCCTGTGATATGGAAAGAGAAATTGGAACAATTGTTTTCTGCTGCTTTTCAAAAACCACATATTTTCCAACATGGTGTTAGAAGTATGATTTAAGACATCAGCATCTTGTAAGGATTCAGCCTGGGAATTAAAATATATATTACTTAATACCCAGTTTGTACATTGAGGAGAGTGTCATAAAAGATTAGCCAAAGAGGATTGAAAAGAGATTCATTTACTACACACACAGCTTGGATTGCTAACAATAAATATGACTGACAAGGACTGGCTCATGAAGAAGCAGAGCTGCAGTCAGCATGGACCTTGTGAAATAACTCTCAGTTTCTCCCAAAAGGGAGCTCTGTCCTACTTCAGCCAAGTGGACTTTGAAAACTTTATGATAAATTCTTCCATGTATTGACTTCATTCTTCTCCACATATTCTAGTTTCAGATCATACAGAGGTTTTTAAAAACAAACACTGAAATAAATTTTAAAACACAATTGAATGATTCATTAAGGTATGTACATTCATTTTTAAAGCCACATCTATTTCTCGAGAGCCCTGAACTACAGAGGCTATAATGAGGCAATAATCAGTGTGAGAGTGATAAGAAATCTAGATCTCCATGGTCCCCACAGACTACTTCAAACTCTAGAAGTTAGTGCTGACCTCTTCAAATAAGTTAGAAGAGTTTCTAAAAATTGTTAAAATTCAAGCATCTTTTCTTTTTCATCAACATTGACATCATGTTCTGTGGAGAAGCATGAGAAGCATCCCTGTCAACTTGTGATTT
The DNA here is from genome assembly GCA_013400275.1 of Rhadina sibilatrix. Taxonomy (NCBI): domain Eukaryota; kingdom Metazoa; phylum Chordata; class Aves; order Passeriformes; family Phylloscopidae; genus Rhadina; species Rhadina sibilatrix. Next base: position 287,794 of record VWYO01014950.1, read on the forward strand.
ATTTGTGCCAAGCAAAGCAATTCTCCTGTAATAACTCTTCACACACACCCAGACCCAGTTACTTTAAGCAGAAAAATTAAAAATAGAAACAGAGTACCATCAGCAGAGTTCACAGGCCAAGCACCAGATGGTTAATTAAAAATAATTATGAGGAAAAAACCAAATAGTTTTATTAAAAACTATTAAAATATTATTATCAGATATTACTGGTATATATTTGTACTACATTAAATTGTGCATTTTACTGCTGGGTTGATACCTCCACTCTATTTGGAGTCTTTCTAGTTTTGCTAATTTTAGGTGCTAATACTTGGGATGTTTTGCAAGCATCTGCAGAATGTGCTCCAGAGGTAAAGAGAAACTAATTCAGTTGGTTGGTTTGGTACAGGTTATACAGGATTGTGCAACTCATTGGATACTCATGAATTATATTTCACTTCATTTCTTTAGTGTTTGCTGAGGTCTCTGATTTTAAATCATGTTATTGACCCCTGAATCATGGCTGCATTGCATGCACTAAAAACAGACTAAGTTCAAAGGTAGCACAAAACTTCTCACACTACTGAAGGAAGTCAGATGTCAAGGCAGTATGCTTTTTTTTTTTTTTGACTTTAACACTGGTTCAGCCTTTATGGTAAAGAGATGCAAACAAAATGTAAAACAAGGTTGAAGAGACATCAATGTGTCTTTGTTCATCCTCAGAACTCAGCTCTGGCAATGGGCTTGGTGTCAAAACAGATTGAGAAAAGAAAACAGTGTTTACCAACATTACATGGTCTCTGTAGAGCAAGCAAGGACACAGGAAGAATATGGTGAATAAATACAGACACCTGAGTTTAACTATAAGCAGTTGCCCTTACAAGTTAAGATTAGGCCTAATTTAAAGCTGAGCAAGGATAAAAATTGATTTTCTGTAAATAGAAACAAATGGGAAACTGAATGAAGCTGGATGAAGTACTCCCTTGTAAAAACTATGGGAAAAAAAAAAACCCCATTGACTACTATTATATGTTCCAGATCACAACCTACAAAGAGGCCAGGCAGGAAAATTCAGGGATCTGGCTCTAGAGAAAACCACAAGATTTTATAAAAACAGATTTTAGCAATCACTCAACTTCAATGAAGGACACAGAAGTAACATAACCAAAAAGCTGAAAGACCAGCTTTCACACTGGAGGACGAGAATCTGCAGTGAAGCATTTACAGCCTGTTCCTCAAAGGACCATGTGTGGCCTACAGTGAGACTGAACAACATTGCTGAGAGACCCTGAAAACTGAATTCTAGCACTGCAAATGGAGCACTCTGGGTCATGGCTTTTCCTGGCATTGGTAGGCATTTCAGGAGCTGCTGTTGAAGCTGAAACCCAGAGAAACAGCTCAGCTGGTACAGAAGAGAACCACAGAATGTTCTTAGTTGGAAGGATGCCCAAGGATCATCAAGTCCAATCCTTAAGCAAATGGCTCATACATAGGGATCAAACCCACAAACTTGGTGTTAATAGCATCATGCTTGAACCAGCTGAGCTCATCTCAGGGCCAGATTCTGGTGGAGATGTGCCAGTTAAATAACTGTTCCATTTTGGGGGGCACAGAAAAATGTTTTAGAACAGTGTTTATAAGGATTAGTTTGTGTAATGTATCTGCATTGTCTTGGGCTACTGGAAATAGTTGTATAGGGCTAAAGAGCTGCAAGCCTGATAAAAGTTTTAAGGTTCACCTGCAGCACACAACTACTGAAATACTTCACTCAACTGGCTCATCATCACCACCAAGCAGTTCTCCATTTTGCAGCTTTATTCATTTTAAGGCAGCCAGAGGTTTACTCTATGAAGTTTGCCTAGTTACACTGCAGTCTGCGTGCAGACTTGTTTCTACTTTGCCTTAAGAGCTACAAAACCTTAAAAAATATCAATACCTTACACTACAGGGAGTTATTGCATCAATCTGAACTGCTGACAGAACACACTAAAAATGCAAAAAACCTCCTTAAGAAGAGAAGTAGATCAGACTCCTGAGAAATAGTCACTAAACTGGCTGCCCAGAGAAGCTGTGGCTGCCCCATCCCTGGCAGTGCTCCAGGCCAGGCTGGACAGGCTTGGAACAACCTGGGCTAACAGAAGGTGTCCCTGCCCATGGCAGGGGGTTGGAACTGGGTGGGCTTTAAGTTCCTTTCCAAGCTAAGTCATTCTACACTTCAATAATACAAGGCAGATTGATGGCTAGAATAAAAACACAAAATTCATCCATGTACCAAAACAACTGCTTTCCTAATAGACTTCCATTATTTCTGAAAATAATCAGCCTGGGATAGTCTTAAATGAATTCAAACAAGTACATAAGCAGACACAGCATTTATTCCACCTCTCTGAAAATAGCACCACAGCTCAAATAAGAAATGTAACACCTTTTAAGTCAAGAGTCAGAGAACAGTATTTACACACAGTTAACAAGAGAAAACCAGTCCAAAAGGAAACAAAAAAATCCATCAAATTCACAAGGGAGAATTTCTTTTGACTAACGTGGAAGTTGGAAAAGTAAAATATAACAGAAACACTCCAATGTGCTAGTTTTACTCTTTCCTGTGATTGTGAGAGCAGCCTTTTCAGGAGGTTGCAAAAGGCTGTGTTCACACTGCCTGTCTGAAGGGCAAAGCTTGATGTGTGGCCAACTCTCACTTTTCAAGCTGAACTTTTCCCATGGAGTTAGTGAGAGCACATGTCCTAGTCTATCCAAAGAACAATATAAAAGATTAGGGTTTGCACATGAATTCAAACTTAGAAAAAATAAAAAAATTACAAATAATTTGAATTTTTTGACTTACAAAACATGTGCAAACAGCCATGCACAGAAAATGAACTATTTGAAGCACATAAAACCGCTATGGTACAAAAAGGCAATTTATGATTCAAAAAAAGACAGCTTAGGATAGAAAACCTGCTTAATTTCAGCCTGCAATTCACCTCCCAGTGAATACTGAAAAGCATACTTGTGTATAGGAAAAGTGTTTAAAATGTATTTAAATGCAAACAAAACACACATACCAGAGGAAATGCCAGAACCCCTGCTGGTATGACCCTCCCAGTCCCAAAATGCCCTGTAGACAACCCTTTCTCCCTCCCATAAGCTCTATGATTGTTTCAATTGTTGATCCTTCATGTTATTTGGGAAAATGACACATTTTGTCTTGGCTCTGGAAAAAAAACTTGAACCATTAAAATACAAAGATTAAAATATCTGCTTTCTAATTTCAAACTGTATGATCGCAGATTCAGCCCTGTGCTGTGAGCCAGCAAACCTCTTACTGAAGTGCCTACATTTCTTGATCACAAAAGACAGACAAGATTATGCCCACTATGCTTTTGGGAATGATCTTACAAACTTTCTGCGTGAAATAAATGAGAATTCCCATCTTTTTGTTTACATTCATCTATTTTTTTCCTTACTTCCCTTGCTAAATAAGACTATGCAGGCAAGTTGGATGATGTATTGCTGCACTTAAGCTTTCAAAATCCTTTTTTCCTTCAGTTTTAAAGGGTAAATTTTTCTTCCAAATATGTGTTAGCAGCTTTTCCACAAGTCATATTCTTATAATGGTGGTAATTTTTTTATTTTTTTATTTTTTTTATTTTTTTTTTTTTTTTTAATAGAGCATAAGCTTACAGAAGAGCTTTTGTGTTTTGGAAATTTTCAGCTACAGTTTGTGACACCAGTACAACTTGCTTCTTGGAAATTCTGTGTGTAACTGTGCCAGATATTGTGAAACAAACTATTTGAAAATACGTGTATTCATTAGTTTCCTTTGAATTTGGAATACCACACTTTTATTCCATGCACTTTTCACATAGCACTGTAAACAGAAGGTATGAGTAAAAGTATAAAGTGGGCACAATAAAATTAATAGAGTCAATGATCAAATTTCAAGCTGGAAAATGAGACTATTTGCAAATAAAGTGTATAAAACTGTCCTTTTTTACCTTAGATGAACTCAAACATAAGCCCCTTTTTCTGCAACTTTGAGAGCTGAGAAAAATCTCTGAGGCAAGTACTTTATAATAATAAAATCCTCCATCACAACCTTCTTTTTGAATGACCTGCTGGCATGTTCCTCTGTTGTGTTCACTCCTTGTCTGCTGAGCCCCAATTTTTTGAACAATAACTGAGGTTTCTCAAACAGCTCAGAAAACTGAGAGGAGAATTTAATTTAATGTTCCTGTCATCACACTGAATCAGAAGAGTCTCATGATGAAATAATACATAGCTCTCACTTCAGTATCTGTGCCATAACTCCAAGTCTCTGAGGGCTGTGAAAATCCAGCGGTGACCCAAAACTGGCAAGTGTCATATTAAAAGTATGTGCAGTCACATTCCAAAAAAATAGCTACACTCCAGGAACAAGCTAATAATTCCTCTGAGTAAAAGAATCCAGATATGTACTTTGGACTGCAGAAGAGATATTCCTTAAACAGAGTGTCTGTACAGGGCATCCCTTTTGTTCAGACATTCAGCCTTTCTACAAAATAATCCATCTTGTTTTTTACTGGGAACTCAGTGTCATACCAAGGGCAAGACTCTGCCTTTTTTCCAGCACAGTTCTGCTGTGTTGTAAAGAGAACTAATCACTCAAAATTTTCAATTTATTCAGCTGTGTTATGGGCACTCTCTGCTGCAGCAGTCTGATGAACTCAGCAAGCCAGAGGAAGCTGGGGCTGTGCAAGCCCAGTGTGGAACCAACAGAGCCAGTTTGTGCAGAGCTCTGGCTCTTGAACTACAGCTGCCCATCAAGGGCTACAGAGCAGCTAAGGGACACTGTAGGGGGTACCTCATCACAAGGAACAAAACAAAAATATTTCTTCCCTGAAAGGCACCCAGGATTCCCTTTCTCTGTGGCCTTACTGCCTGGGTCCATTCTGCTGCAATACCTGGAGAAGTGGCAAGCACCACGTGGACGTGATCAAATCTCCACTTTATGTGATATGTTCCCGAGCTGCAGGAAGTCTCAGGGTTGATTGCCAACCCTGGGAGACAGGCATCTTTTTAATAGTTTAAGGTAGACTCAAGGTTTTAATAGCTAAGCTATACCAAGAAAACAGTAAAACTATAGCATTTACTACAAAACCAGGTCGGAGTAAATTTTCGTGTATTAAAAGGCACATTCTATCTCTCCATGAAAAGGTTACAAAAATTCTGTAACATCTTAGTAGTGATTAGTTAAGTCAAATAAAGTAATTTTAAACTTTGTTCTGTTACATTTAAGATATAGCCCTTCATACAGCCTTTCCCACCTTATGGTTCTAAGGATTATTTCTTACACGTAGAGCACAAATAATACCTCTGAAACAAAATATTCCCAAGGTCTAAGGCTTAAGGCTTTCAGACTGATTTTCAGTGGTGTTCAACACGACATTTTCACAGTAATTGGTGTAAGCACAGGACAAATGAATCAGATCATTAAATCTCACTAGTTATAATCTAAGAAAATTCTTATCTACTTTAGCTATGAAAAGAATTATCAGTTTCCTGTTCTCTCTGTTTCTTTCAAGGGACATTAAGATGTTACTGATAATTTTGGTACAGAGAAAGGAATAAGCATATTGACATTTATTCCAGCAAATCAATATACCCAGTGTCTGCAATGTATTGTCTGTAGATTTACCAGTTTAATCTTGTTTTCTTAAGAAGTAATTTTTTTTCCTTTGTGCTCAGATATGATGGTATGAAACAAAGTTCTATCTGTGAATTAACTAAGTAGATCAACATCCTACATATTAATTTTTCTTGGCTAATTCACAGTGAGGATACAGCATTCCTTGACTGACAGATGATATCATTAAATATTTAGCTCAGACAGTAGATAATAGGGGTATTTCTGCTGTAAGTATTAATTTGCTCATGCTGATGATTCATGCTGATCCACGTGAGAAAAACTGCAGCTAAATTCACACTTTAAGCCATAGGAATCAGCAGCTGAATCAGAAGACAGAAATTGCCATCTAACCCACACAGCTGCAGAGACATGGAACACAGGCACCTAAACAATTCAGCACATTGGCTTTACCCACAATTTAAATGGGTGTGCATTTCCTCTTGGGATACACAGTACATTGTTGGACTGTATAATTTCCCATTTCAAATGCTAACTCTTATAAGAATAGTGTATTAAGTTTGAAGTTAACTTGGGCTTTTTAAGATTTTTGGGTGCTGATTTATAATTCTGCATGCGATTGGTGTTTCATCTAACCTGTGATGCTTGGAACATGGATAAACTAGCAAAGGCTTCCTGTGCAAAATCCATGGCAAAATCAGGCTGTTGCCTAGAGGAAGATGCTAGTCTAATGATAAGCAAAGCCTTAAATGAGCTAGTTTCCATTAATATTGTGTAATAAACCAAACTGAAATTCTCCTCCTTCAATCCACATTTACTCAGTCTCTTTAGCATCCTGTGTTACAGGCTGAATGTAGCTTAGAGAGCTGTGTCCAAGCAGCATTAGAAAATGGAATGGATTTTAGTTCTATAAAGCCACAAACCAAAAGCTTCAGCCTATGCACAGTCCCATGCTCTCTATGGCATGGATGAACATGTGTGTTGGATCCCTAGAATCTACATCCCATTCCCTCTGCTCAGCATAGTGCCTTTTTTGTGTTCAACTGGAATAAACGCAGCAAGCAAAATACATACCACAAGAACATACTGGTCACCTTCTTCTTTGTAGTATGAACGTAAAGCTTTATCCATTCAGAATATTGTTTTGAAAACTGGAGGCATCACAGATTAGGCAGGTGCCATAGACTCTCTGCAGGGGCTCGTAGCTCGTGACAATGAGAGCAAAGTCTCTTCACTTGACACACATTTTCATGGCGCTTGAAGAGGCAACTGCAGTTTCATGATTTGTTCAATTTTCATGGTATCTTATTCAGGAAGAAGAGTAACACTTCATGTGTGGGCATTTATAGATTTGATAATTTTTCCTGCTTCTCACTGTTTGCAGAAAAATGATATTAATATTTGAGTTATTTCGATACAGTTTCCACTAACAACTAGGTTGGCACGAGGACTGTGGCAGCCTCTCATATGAGTGTCAAAACTGTGGAATTGCACTGACATAGCAGCACAAGACTGACACTTGGATGGGAAGGGGAATCAGGGAAACACAAACCAAAGTTTCTCCTAGAATTCCTCTAAATGGATAATGCCACCTACAACTTGACTATTTATAAGTTGTCTGTATTTCACTTGGCGGTTTCCCTGATACCCTTTTGCTGTTCAGACATTGGAAATAGTAATCCTGCATAAATGACTGAGAGAAAACATGACTTGAGAGATTATTTTATACAGAGATCCTGTGAGCACCCTGTGGAGCTAGTCAGCTGTCCCTCTTTACATACATGGTACAAAACAAAACATAAACTCCTCTTTCCCATGTTCCCTTCCCTCTGTCAAACAGATATCAATTCAGTGCTCATCTGAGTTTCTTTCAGAGGGAAAGAAAAAACAAAACCTGTTTTAATTGTTTATTCATCTGCCCTGTGGATGGTTTCTTCATCCTTGTCACACACATTCCGCAGTCACGGTTTGTGAACGCTGCTAATCAACACAGCTACCAGCTGCCACTGTGGTTTCATCAGCAGGCTGGTGTACTGGGCTTGGGTAATCTTATTTATGTATTGATCTGCCTCTTGAAGCTAACACTCTTCTGTCAAACTATCATGAACCTGATGTTTCAAATTGAAATAGCTGCAGAGTCATTAATTAAAAAGTAATGTGTGGTAGTAATTTAAAATATGTGCTTCAATATTTATGCACCTCTCTGAACTAGAAAGTGAGCATACAGCACTCATTAGCAGAGATTTAATTTAATTTGTCATTTTTTTTTTTTTTGAGTTAACTTCACTAGATTAAAAACCAACAGTAAACAAGGAAAGAAACAGCTGCAGTTACAGCTGCTGCCTTGTGGCCACTTCAGTTTGGCTCTCCCCAACATGTACATGTAACTTATAAATTACATCAAAAGATACATTAAAAAAAATGAGAAGTTGTGGAGGAAAAAGAAGAAAGAGAGAGAGAGGTGGTGCTTAGCAGGACATGAATTTCTTACCAATAAATTGTCATTTGAAAAACAGCAGGTGCCAATGTAATAAAAATTGTGTACAGAGCTGAAATGAATACAAATGCCAGGAATATACTGGAAATGTCCGGCAGCTCTGCTCTGCAGTGAGCCTGCTTGACAAACATTGCTCTGCAGCAGGCATAAACTATTCAGCAGAATTAAATATTTAGCAGTGCCAAATCTCAGTCCCGGGCCCCTGTGAGCCCACCTTTCAGCAAACTGACAGTTCTGAGGCAATGCCATGGGGCCATTAATTGCCACCGTGGTGGTGGCCCTGGCATGAGCAGAGCTTTGCACTGAGCAGCAGAAGGTTTGCAGAAACGTTGTGCTTTGCAGGGCTGGGCTCTCTTTGAACAGGGTTACCACTGAGCCCATATTTAGGAAGACAGAGTATGAAGAGCAATGTGGTTTAAGGCCAGCTGAAAATGTTTCAGCGCAGTGGCTCATGCTTAAAGCCTGTCAGACACACAAGCAGCAGCTCAAAGCAAATGGAATGGGTAAATGAACAGCTCTGGAATGAGAGCCACGTCAGAGCCTGAGTGAAGCACTCAAGTGCTGGAGACACAGCACTGTCCATGTGTTTAACACCATGTATGCCCAGGTACAACATGCCAAGAGACCACCAAGGCAGGGCACCTGGGGACCATGAAATCTCTAAGCAGATAATTGTGTAATATCAGACAGCTAAACCCCCTTTTGATTAGTTCTAACCAGTAAAATCTTAATTTCTGAGAGAAACAAAGTCCACAAGTCTGTTTAAAACAGAAAAGTTGTGATGCAAAAGTGATTAAAATCAAGTGTAAAAAAAAGAGAGAGATATATGTTTCCTCAGTTTCCTCTTTCTGAAGAAAAGTAAAGCTTCCTACAAAAAAATGTGAGATTTAATCACAAAATAAGGGAAAAAATTAGAAAACACTTACTACAATAAATACAGCAGCCAGCTGTGTTCAGTTTGAAAAGCCTGACTTGCTCTTGACCCTGTTCCACAAGTGTGTTAATGGTTCCCTTTGGAGAGGAACCACCTTTTTTGACAAAAAAAATGTAAAATAGCTTTTGCATGTTTTGTACTTCAGTTGTTCTACAAGTCCCCAGCAAACTATTTTTATTTTTGTTACTTATTAAACTGACATGGGAATCCAAAAAAATATAATTAATGCAGCAATTACTAATTGCAGATAGTTCTATACAAGCACAGCTCTGAGAACTACAACTCCCTCTGTGCTAAAGAAGAATATTTGAGTATGGCCTGGAAAAATTAAAACTATTTAATAGCTAAAGAGTTACAGTGGAAAAATGTAGAATTAAGTTATGTTCTACAGTTGCAAGCCATAAGAACAAGTCATAAATGTAACTATATTAAGCCCCTATTTCTTTTTTAGCCTGACATAGTTTAATAGACATAGAGGGAGAAGGCATACATGAAACAATGCATTATTTAGGTCATGAATGCCTTTCTACAGATTTGTATGCTGATGATATTAGATGGTAGAGTCAATCTCAGATGAAAAATGCAAGTCAAGTGTTTTGGCATGAGATTCACACTTTTTAATTTTCTGTCCAACCTACAGTCCATGCAGTCTTGTATCATCAGCTTCCAGCAATTCTCTTTTCATCCTTTACCTCAGTCTTTAAGTTTTATTTCTTGGAGTATTTGTATAGTAATAGATGTTTCAATAAACCAGACCAATAACTTCCTACCTCAGTATATTTGTTAGCTACCTGTTATCTAATACTATACCCAGTTTGATCGATTTATATAATTTTTTTTTAAAGAGCAGTTTCATTGCAGTTTCAGTATTCTGGAATGGAAGTTGTCTATCTCCCCTTCATCTATATTATGACAATTCATTTCCTTTTTTTCCAGATATGCTCATTTTCATTTCAGCAGTTCTCCTGCCTCCATCCTCATGCTCCACATTATCACCCTTGCTGGAAACTGAGTTATGTATTCCTTTAGTTCAGGCACAGTATCTTGATCAGCTCCAATCTCACCCTTATTGTCCAGACATGGACTCACCGTTTTATCTTATGACTAAAAATCATTTCATCTGTTTTAATTTCCCTCCTCAAACATAATTGTGTTTTTCTCTTGACAATTATTGCTTCAGTCTGATAGCTCCTCACCTTTAAGATCTAGCTTTCTATGGGATACATCTTTCTCTCTGGGCTGTTTGTAATTTTCCTTATATCCTTTCTGAGACAGTAATTCTTCCATCTATCATTGCACTTTGCCCCTCAGGGAAAGTTCCCTTCAGGCAAAGTTCCCTTCTCTTCATTGCCTTCCCACTCCCTTCTGGAATACAATATAAAATGTGTTATTTTCAGAGCTGTGCTCCCACCACAAATATTTGCCATGAGTCATTCACTGAAGTTGCAAGATCCCTCTAAGTTTCTTGACTGGACAACTGAATAATTTTAAAAGAGAAAAAGTAGAAATATGTAAAGTCTACTCCCTGAAACAATAACCAAACAAAAGAAAAAGAATGATACCTCAATATCATCCATCACACAAAAAACTCATAACTCAGACAACATATATTTTTTAAAGAGTACAGATGAATAAAACATGCAGCATTGAGTTAACAATACTGGGCTACATTTGGAAGGTTCAGTAATGAATACTCTTTTGCTACATAGTGTTTTCTACTTTTGCAAACATGATTTCCCTTAAATTTTTTCACTTTGTAGCAAAACACTATTCGGATTAAAGTTGCTGTAATATTACTATGACTTCTAAAAAGAAAACAGCTTTCAAGGACAGGAATTTATCAACAGATAAGGACAGATGATTTTATATCTTTCTTTTTCCAACTGTCCCAGCTCAAATAATATCTTCAGACTCAACAGCTCCTCTTTTTCCCTGCATCAGGATAAAGACAGTGAACTGTACCATCTAAGAAAAAGAGGTTTCCAAATATGTCATTAGAATTGTTGTATTTTATATTAAATAGAAAATCCTCCTTCAGAGAACAATCCCCATGTAGGAGCCATCTACTTACGGCGTCCATTAGGGAACTCAAACAGCACCTATTGCATGTGAAATGAGAAAAACCCAATTTTTTGCTATGACCTACAGTGGAAGAGTCTCCTGACGAGGTTAGGAGTATTCTCAGTCATAAGCACTCTCCAAAGCTACATCCTCCAAGCTCCACCTTTGTTATTTCACACTGGAGTAGTGCTTCTGCCCTTCCTGCTCGAGGCCAAGAGCTCTGAACAGTCATGCACCTGATGCTGCAGCCAACTGTTTTTCCTGGCTGAAATCCTGTATTTTGCTTCCTCCAAATATCCCTCAGCTATTTTAATGTAACAGGCAGTTTATCTTAAAATTGAATCAGCAGCAGCTTCTGCACAGAAGATACAATTTCAGTTTGAACTGATGGTCTTTCTGGGGAGTTTGTTGCTTGATTAAGTTCCCAAGAGAAATTCAACTAGGATGTACAAGATATTTCACTGCGAGAAGATCTGGAGTAAGAGATGTTTTTGTGAACATAATTTAGATTGTACTGAATTTAGATTTTACTGCAAGCACTTTTAGGTCCTAGACCTCATTTCATAGCAGATCTTCAGTATTTATTTCAGTTTTATAGAGTCAAAAACCTCAACTAGCACAGCAGGGGAAAAAGTTGTTCAGGTTTTTTGTCCACTGCCATTTTTGACATTATGCTTGTGACTTACATTCAGTTCTGTTCCACTAGACAAAATATTGCCCATACATTTTTTTAAATAAACAGCAAAGGAAGATACCTAAATAAATACCAAAGGAACTTTCATAAATATATATCTGAGGACACTAGCTAAATAAATATCATGTGAGTAAATACAGGAGAATTCCATGACTTTCTTTAAAGGTCCATCATGTTGAAAAATGCACTCATAGGAATTGTAAGTTCTACTGGTCTCAAAGCAAAGTACAAAACTACCTCCTCCCTCCATCCTTGTCACTGCTCTAATAGAGAAAATTGGTCTTCAGATTATGCCTTTCTGAAAAACTTCTTTTCAAGGTACACTTTTAGGGTGAGATGCCTTTACTAAGGAGTTAACACTATGGAAAATCAGATTAAATGAACCCCTAAAGATGTACCTACAGTTCCTTTTGTTTCTTTGAGTTTGCAATCTTGCATTGTTAAACGAATACCCAAAATTAACTAGAAACAGAGGATCAGCTTGCTATTATTATATTATCTTTAAAGAGAGAAAAGGATCACCAAAAAGAAGAGGTTTTCTCCTATTTATCACAAACAAATGCACTGTTTGCTAGTCTTGAAATAAGATTTCATTTTAAAGATTTTACCCATTTTAAAAGAAGTTTAATAAAATACTGCACAGTGAGCCTCAGATTAGATAGACTCTGCAGTAATGTTTATATATGGAAATACCCCATGTAGTCTGCAATAAATTTTCTGGGTTTTGAGAACAGTTTTTTTCCAATAGCCCTTCCGGAAAATTTAATTTTAGAATGGCACACTAATGAGAAATCCATGCCCATCCCATAACACTATCCTCCACATGTATTGGTACACACACACATCTATACTATATATATGAGTGTATTTCCACATATTTTCTAATATTCATAATGTATATTTTTTATTTATATTTTTCTGATTATTTGGAGAGGAATGGTCCTTTCCAGGAGGCTTGCACAAAAGAAATGAACTTTAAAACCCAAAGTTCCCCTCCAAAAGATGTTTGTTTGTCAGAACAGATATTCCTCCAGTAGTTTTAAATATCTTAGCATTTATAGATGCTTTATGCAGTATTTAGGTGGAAAAATCAGAACTTCCTTGGCTCATGACTGACTTGCTCATCAATCTGACAGCATCCACAGGGGAGGCTTGCAGTGGAGAACACAAGATCACCACAACAATGCCAAATCCTGCTGGATTCCTTCATTTAATGCACATCAGCAGTTTAAGCTAAGCTAACTGACCTTATGTACAACTAAACCACATTTACCACCTCTAAAATGAATTTTTCAGCTTCTGCTAGAGATCCTGAGCCATCATTTGAACCCAGAGAAGAAAAGCACAAGATAGAAACATTCTAAATCCAGATTTTCAATGTTTGTAGAGTCACCTTTTCTCTTACAAATCATCTGTTTCCCCTCCATTCTACCCCCATGTGCTAAAGGCACAGACCTCATTAATTTACAGACAAGAACTTCCCCACTATCAGAAGCTCTTGTCACTTTAAACCAGGCAATTTTCCTAACAACCAAATCCTAAACCGTTTTTTAGTCCATTGGAGATGCTATGATCACAGGAAGGGCAGATTTAACAGCTCACTACAGAATGAAGCTTCAGCAATAACCCTGCATTTTCACAACTCTCTCACCAGTGCTCTGGTTAGGAATTGTAACCTAGAGGAAATGTTTCAGAAGGTCTTGAGGGTTATAGAGCACAAGAATTCAATCTCCAGCTGGTGTTGCCAACTAAGGGTTTTTATCCATTCCAAGTACTGAAAAGCTATCCTTGTCATAAGATAGAGATATAAAGCCTTGAACACTAAGGACTGTCAGTTAAAGAGAAATTTACATGAACACTTGTCTTGACCATAAAATTCATGAATAAAAGAAGAGCAGAATGACTAACATGTCCAATCAATATTATAATTACCAGGGGTCAATTAGAGAGGTTTTGGTTATCACTTTCAAACATTTCTTCTCTCAAATAAAGACCCTCCTAGTGACAGCAAATCCAATGCCAAATATCTAAATAGAAAAATGCTATAAAGATTGCCTTGCTTTTCAAAGGTCTTGGTTTTTTCTTTTTAAAATATACTGCAGCTCCCATACCATAAAATCTTTTCTTCACAATATTATAGATATTTTAAATTAATTTTAGCATTTTAATTTTTTCCCTGAAATATATAGGTTTTATTTAAAAATCCCACATAAACTACATTTAAATCCCCCCTAAACCCAGAATCAAGCATTCATATCTATAGAATTTTAAAATGCCTGTATATGGTCTCTATAAAATCTGATTTCATGGAATCTTTTGAAGAATGAATAGGGTAAAAACACTCTAATAAGAAGCTATGAGCACAACTGATGGTGCTTGAAAGGAACTAAGCTTGACACCAGTTTAATAATCAGAATTACATGTTTATTTCAACAACTGAATTCTCTATTGTTTCTTCCTTTCTTGAGAGCATTATCATCCCAAAGCTAGAATACCACAGAAAAAAGAAATCCAGTTTAGACACTATGCCCTTGGAATTAGATTATCTTTACATTCAAAGTGGTTATTTTTCCAGTAACAAATGCAAAGAGAATGAAACTGAAGAAATGCAACAGGGCAGCTCCTAAATAATAGACACCAATTTCCTCTTTAATTCTTGAAGATATCTCCAGGAGTACATACTGATTTTCAGGTTTTAATTCCTATGAAGTATATGCAAAGAATAACATTTTCTCAACATAACAGCTTTTCAGTCCATATCAACTGTTACAGCTCCACTGACAATACAACTGTCTATACTGGGCACCCAAAAGGCTTAAAATGGAAAAACACTGAATTTCATTGCCTCTCCCACAGCCTGACCTTCAGTCAGTTTGCAGATGCACCAGCACCATATAAACCACAATACCATATGCTGCTTTCTCTCTTAGTTTATGATTAAGTTACACTTTTAAAAGTTGAAAAAGCTTTTGATATAGATATGCCACTGTTCCTACTTCTGAAATTCAAGCATTTCCCTTTTAGATCCTTCTGGTCTTTCCACCCCATTCCAGTATTTACTTCAACTATTTAGCAAGGTGATTGTTTTCCAAGGACCTGAACAGAAGACATTTCTTGCTCATATTTGGATGACTAGTTCATTAATATTCCTGTGCCCTTCACAGAAAGTTGTTTTTTATGTTCTAATCATCCTTTCAGAGGCCAAAAACATAATCCAGGTCATTACGAGTTAATTCAAATCAATGTCCAATGACTTCCTAATTTTCATTTCACACTTGATAGCCTTAGTGTCAGCTTTTGGCAACAGTTCCACTGAAATACTCTTATCAGATATTTTGGGAAGATTTTTTCCTCTTTCTGAAACCATGCCTAATCAAGAAGGCAGCAGCATTAACACACACCATTTCATAGGAAAATGCCTGGAAGTTGGAACCGTCTCCAATTTAAACATCTCCGCTCGAAAGCTTCTCTAGGATTTATGCTGACTAGGTGCAGGACAGAAAAATGTCAATAAAGATTCAGGCTTAAATTCCATTTGGAGCATACTTTCAGTTCTGTTTACTTGCAAGATGTGCTAAGGAACAGCACCACCATGGTAAAATAAAAAAAAAAAAGTGGGGGATGCATTTATGGCTTATGTAGCACAGACCACAAGTAGCAAGCACAGACCATCCATGGACTTTCATACCCCACGTTTTGGTACTTACTAAAAAGAATTGTTCTTGTGGGCTTCGAATTAGTGCTTGAAGAAAGAATTAGTGCACTCTGACACTACAGGATTTTATTTACCTTCTGTTAAATTAGGCAGTAAAACTTCCCTTCCCAAAAGTATTTTAGTGATTAATGAGTGCCATACTCCTCAAGCAAACATGCATTACTCTGTTCTATGTGGAAAGATTAAAATTCTATTTTGGTGGTGTTTTTCCTCTACAATCCTTATATTTAAAAGACATCTAGCTACATCTTTCTTAATTTTAGTTTACTAAATAAAGGCTGACTGGAAAATTTTACTTTTTTGAGGTAGACTTTGAGCCTTATTTCCAGATTTAGAATATTATTTTCATTTTGATTGTGGGGGGTTTTGGTTGGTTGGTCATCCTATTGATGATGCACAAAGCCCTGTGCTTCAGGTGGAGAATTTAAAACTTGGTGTTGTTTTTCAATGTTTAGATAACTGCTTATCTAAAAGATGGTTACAATTACCTGAAGGCTGTATTGAAATTTGTTGTTTATTTCAAATATAATTCCTCTCCTTTACATATTACTTATTTTACAACATTCCTAACCAAATCACTTCTAAAACAAAGGAAAAACTTTTTTTCATTAATTCTACCCTTACACTTCTAGGCAAACCTTTAATTATTCAGTTATGTCTGTCATTCCTAATTGGTTTCAGACTCACCCAATTAAAGATGGTGGATTGGGATGGTTTGGATTTGAGGCTCCTGGAGGATTTTATTTTCCCTGAACACAATGGGGGGATTCTGTTGTATCTAGAAATCATCATGTTATTCCAAGGAGACAAATTCATTATTTATTACATAATGATACCCAAGTAAGCTGTTCATACAAATTTAATTACTGCTTACAAGCCTAATATGAATCGGTGCATTGGTTTAATACTATTCTGTTGTTTGATTTTTTTCCTGTTTAAGCACCTATTACTAAATTTTTGGGCTCTTGTGGGATGAAGTTACACTAAGGCTCTACAGAATTGTTTTACTACCACTTTTACATTCTGTGGATTTTTTCCAGTTTAATTTGTTTCTTTTTGTCTAACAGTCCTTACTTTTTAGATTCCTGCACTCTAACTACTGCCACATCACTGTGGAAATAAGAGATTTCTCTATTCATAAAACTTTGAATTTTTCTTCAATTCTGTGTAATTCTTTCTTTTCTGCTGCTTGAAATCTTGGGAATGAGAGCTCATTATAATTGCTAATTAATTTAACATTAATCTGAAAAATACTTTGAGAAGTGCTTCACTGATTCATATGGATCTCTCATGATATAGCCCCAAGGGCAGATATATAAATGAACCATCTTAAAGTGAAAGTTATTTGATTCAAAAGTTTGGACACAACTATTGCAAATGTTATGTATTAATACTCTACTACTCAGATTTAGATTCAAGATCAGAGGCAGAAGAACTGAAAGATCATTTGAAAAGCCTTCAAGATGAAATACGCAGCTGTCGAAAAAATACCCCCAATTCTGTTCAACATCCAATTCTGCCTCCCTTTCCTCCCATCATTCTAAAATTACGAAACCAGTGTACAATGATGAATTGACCCTGTAAGTGGAATTCTAATTGAAAAATATGGAATAGCAGCAGGTTACGCTTTGGCCTTTCTCTAAAGGGTGTAATGCTTTGTCCAGTGCAGTTTACTCTAAAGTTGTGTTTTGGTTCTGGTCACTGATACATATGCAAAGATCAGTGTATAAATCAAGATCATAACATCACCAGTCTAGATCTCAATCCTGAACATATTTTAAGCAAATAAATTTCCAATCCCCCCCTTTCCTCCCTAGTCAATTTACATAATTCATCCATAAGCATTGGTCAAGATGTCACAGAAACAGTTTTCAATAAAAGTATCTGAATGAAGAGTGAGTTTTGGAGGGTTTTTTTTGCAAACAACAATGTATAGATACCACAAAAATGTGAGAAATCAACTTTCTAAATATGATCACTCCCTACAATTTAAGTTCTGTCCATTCACGTGCTTTACTGATTTGTTCTTTTGATTTACAGACACACTTGACATGTCTTGATAGGCTCTGTAACCAAACAAACTACATCATGGAGTTCCTCATTTTTACATAAAGTACCTATTCCTAGCATTTATATTGAATTTAAAGCCTAGCACAGAGTTTCTAAGTGTATATTCCTGACTTCAGAGGGACGTGTGAAGCCATACGTATCTCAGAATATACTAAGCTTTAATTTAGACAGCTTTTGCTCATGTACCATACCCAATAGTGATGTTCAGGAAAAAAGAAGTACCCAAAAAAGAACCGTGTACTTTAGAAACAATGGGAACCAAGTGAGATAAAAATAAATCATAGATTTACCCTTTTAAGATATATACACCAAGATCTTTGGCCAATAAAGCACTATAAGTTCATCTCTTTGAAAATATTGCGTTAAAATAATGAAACCTACCTTTCTTGACATGTGACACAGGAAGAGCAAGTTTCTCTACAGTGTAAAGGTTCTTCTGCCTGCTGCCTCACGTTAACTGTGTGGTGGATTCTTTAAATAAGAGGTCAGGGTTTGGGTTCCATTAGACATCCTTGTGAATGATAAGGCTGCAGCACAACAGTGGGCATTTAGACCTCAAGATATCAATATCTCCATCAAGGAAATTTGAAGTAAACAATGCATTTGCAAGAGATTTATTTATGTGCAAAACATTTTGTAATAATTTAGTATACCTAGAAGCTGTAATTACTTGAAAGATTTTTTATTATAAAACCTCTGAACTCTCTTTCATGCCTCGAGAATGTGAAAAGTCCATGCTTTCTTGTGCTCTGTGGATAAGGAATTTTCAGGAGTCCTCTATGCTCATTTTCTCCCAGGCTAAGGAACCAGATGGCTTAGGTCTACTTCTTTATAAAAATTTCAATTCTCTGCTGCTTATTGCTCATTAGGTTTAGTATGGCAAAACTAGAACCATTAACTAGTACTGAAATGAGGAATTGCTTGAGAGTACTTTGCAGTCTGTGGAAGGATTCTTACTGATGTGCTGCTAAAAAATTGATTTGATTCTTCATTAATTATAGGACAGCACATATCTCCTTTTAAACTATCATGACAACACAATAAAATGCTGCTTGGGATGAATAACAGCATAATACTGAATTTTTTAAATACCTCTTCTGAGAGTACTGTAGGAGGGAATGTAAACTGTGATGGAACTGCCATATGGTGAGCTCTTAGTGCCAGCATTAACTGAATGCCCTAAAGCAGCATTTTGCACTTAAACAATAGGGGGAGAAAAAGAAAACCTGCCTGTATGGAGAAAGAAAAGCCAACACCCACTCATGTCAGAACTGATCTCAGTAGAAGTAATCTATACTGATATCATGTTGTAGCAGCCCTCTTGTTAGAGGATAGAAATGAGCCCAGACACAGACTCCTTGTTCATCACAGCATGAAAAGGGCCCTGGCTTATTCCTCTGTACAGCTCAGCCATCCTGACCCCAACCATTCACTGACCCTGCCTGCAGCAGCTCCTGCTGGAGGTTTCCCTTGCAGCCTCTGACTGCTGGGTATTCCCTGCTGAACTCTGACTGCAGGGATCAGTTTGCAGGCTCTGAGTGCAGCTTTTACCCAGCCAGACTGTGACTGCAGGTTCCAGCAACAGCTCTGACTGCACACCCAGACTGACCTCACTGCAGGGATTCTCTCCTTTATGTTCCTCCTCCATGATGATTCTNATGCTTCTTCACAATTCTCTCCTTCATGCTCCTCCAGGTTCCTCCTCCATGATGATGATCCTCCCCTGACCAGCTCACCCCCTCTTTTATCTCACTCATCCTTATTGGCTACAGCTGTGACTCATCAGGGGCCAGGCTGAATTGGGTAATTAATACAGCTGTTACTTATCAAGGGCCTGGACACCTGTATTCCCTTCTCCTACAATATCAAACATTTTCTAAGGAAATTCTCCTTGAAGGTACTTTCTGTCCTGAGTATTAGGTCTGGACAGATGCTGTCAGGCAGTAAAGGATTTCAATCCTACAGTCTCCAACAGTTTTGCCTTGCTGCTCCATTGCTTCTTCTCACCTCGCTAAGAAAGCGGTGCCTCAGCATCTCTTCCACAGAGGGCTCCCCAGGGCTCTGACCCTGCCATTTCCCTCTCTTCATCATGGCCATATTCTGCAAGGTCAGAAGTAGAGGCACATTCAGTCTCTCCCTTGCAATGCCACAAGGACAAGATCCAGGGAAGAAAGAGCATCAATTATATCTGTGCATATTATGGGAAGTACTGATGTCCTGGAATGAACCATGTGCTCCACAGAAACTTCCGTGTCCCACTGCACCACTACATTTTGTAATACGTGTCCTCTGCAAACATCTGGCTGCAAAACAAGAGAGTTAGTCATCCCCCATTAAGCCTAACTGAGCAGAACAAGGTCCCTCTGAGCTTTTCCAGGCACACAAGAAATTCAACTGATTCTGTGAAGGCTTGACCTTGCTGTCCCATAGAGAAGAATTTTGTTGACTCCAGAGGAGTTTTATCCAGCTCTTGATAAAATCATAGATTTCTTGCTTTCAAAATGCATCTGTTTTAGGTACTATCCTTAAATCTATCTGCCACTGGGAACATTGAACTAAAAAAAATATTTGAAGTATTTCTTAAGCCTCAAGGTGGGCAAGTGCATTTAGTTTTCCCCACGACAGAGTAGAATTCACCAGAACACCTTCAGCACTCTCAAGAGATGGAACAACACAGTACTGTTATCTAATAGAGAGCTTTCCTGCAAAATCAGTGTTTGTTTCAGATGCATCAAAAAAAGAATCGGTTGCTCTGATTTTCTCCAAACCAAAGGACTATGAAATATAGAAATTCTAAGTCTTTCTAAAAAGAAAATTATTCTACTGCTATCCCTGTCTGATTTGTATTAAGAAAACTATGTAATGAAAAACTTTAAATATGCATTCCAGGATGATTTACACAAATGTTTTATAAGAAAGTTTGTTTTACAGGGATAATGAAGACTCTGCCATCTGCTCCAAAAAGCAGGACCCTGAAAAAAAGCCTATTGGGCAGACATTCAATATGCACTAGAAAATCATAAACAGCTCACAGATTCATATATTTCAGCCAACCAGAAAAATATTGGCTATTCCTTACTAGAGGATTCATTCATACAATTTTTGTCCGATTTCCATGCATGACAAAATTGTGGAGAAATAATACCAAAAAAAGGAAAATATTTATCTTTAAAATAATCTTTTCTAGAGGAGAGGGGAAGACAGATTTCTTGAATAATGGAAAAACAAACCAAAACAAGCCTTACAAAAAATTTCAGAACTGTTTTCTTTAACTTAAAGGTAGTGAATTAAGGTTTACTTTGGATACCCAGGAACAAGCTTCATGAATCCAAGGAACTGGAATGTTAAATATCTTAAGAAAAGCCAACTCAATGACATTTCTGTTTTGACCCGAGGCTGAGAGAGAAACTAGATAGAATTAGGCTATTTAACTGGATATTTCAGAGTTTTAAAGGAGTGTTGGTTTGGGATAAGGGGAAGCATTTCATGCATCTCTATTAATTCCAAAGATTTTTCTGTATAATGCATCTGTCTAAACACAAAGTCAGCCCTGGGAATGCCTGGAGACCATGGAAATGAAAGAAATGTCATTTTATTCAGAAGATGCAAATAAGAAGAGAGAAGGGTTTACAAAACCTAGTGTTGTGAGAAGAGTCAAGAAAAGTAGAAATGTCCTAAATATAAGAATTTTTTTGCCTCTCACCAGACATTTGTGAGCTTGTGCCTTTAACAAATATTTCCTTTTATACAAAGAGCAAACATTAGGCTAAATTATTTTTTCCTCCAGATTCCTTTCTTGCTCTGATGTGGGCATTTTCCCCATACCGAGTCTGTTTGAAAGGAAATTTTCAGTTTCAGAGTCTCAGGAGTCTGTGACAGATGAACAGAGCCAGCCCCAGGGCAGATAGTTCTGCTCCCACAGTGCCAAACAGCTGGGAAAGCAGGGTTTTCCAAATCGTGTCTCAAAACTCGTCTGAGAAGAGAGAAGAATTCAAGCAGCATTACAAAGGAAAATAATAGGAATAAAAAGCTGGAACAACTGAAAGCAGTGACTCAGCTCCCTGGGCTAGGGCAGGGCCTCCCAGGGTGAAGAGGGTGCAGTTTCTCCATTGTGGTTCTCTCCCTGAGCCAGGAGCTGCTGACTCCTGTTCCCTGCTGCTGGTTTCCTAGGGATTTTCTAGTTCAGGGGACTAAGTGTGCATTGTGGTAGCCAGAAATTGCACCTGGTTTTCATGCTACTGTGCTAAAAACACTGATGTCCTGACTAAATACTGCAGGGAGTCATGCAAACCAATTCACACAATTTGGAGATTGTGTGAAATCCTAGTGGAAAGGCACAAGTGGTGTGGGCAGGAGGGCAGTACCAAAGACAGGAAGTGTTCTGCTTTTGGTGGATGTAGAAGAGGACAAAGCTCACAGTGAAGTCCCTGGACTTTCACAGCCCCTTTTCCTGTCCCTCTTAGTACAGCAACAAAACTTGTCTGCTTAGCCTTGTGGGCTGTCTGTTGACTAAGGAGAAAAGCTGACCTCTGAGGCAATCAGGACCAGCATTTTTGCTAGAGCTGGGTAATATTTGGGGGGTTGTTTACTCACATGAGCCAGGAACACAAGGAATAAGTCAGCCAAAATCAGAACAGAAGAGTTTCTGTTTATTAAGCATATGAGAGAATTGATTCTGGAGGAAGGTGGGGAGGAACAGAAGTTACCTAGCTGGAAGAAGGAATTATGTTTTCTACCCATTTCTGATAATTTTTTCTCTTCAGAATTCATAACTCATATAAGCTTTGAGAGAAAGATAAATAGAAGCAATGCTTGGAAACAAAACCTGAGCAAAGATTTCTGTAAATTCCTGAACTGGAAACTACTAAGTATACGACCACTGTAATCTGAATAGAATTAAACAACCTTTTCTCCTTTAGGAAAATAAGCTGCAATTCATAATCATTTCCAAATGAATTAAACAGCCAGAACATTTCCCGAAGTGCACATTTATTTTAGAAAGATCAGCAAACTACAGAGTGAAATCAATCAGGTACCCACCTTACAATATTTCAGGTTTTTTGTCACTGAGAATAACAGGCTACCAATCACTAATATTGTCTTGGAGTGATGAGGAAAGCTTATGTGTACAGAGTAAGTGATAAATACATTCTGATAGTAGAATGATCCACATTCTCATTGAAATAATAACACAGGTACAAGAAAACCAAGAGTTTAGTGGTAAAGGAAAGTTTTTCACTTTGTGAGTGTGCATGCCCTCAGGTATACACAGCAGAACTTAAGCCTCAGACACATTCATATTTTTTATTACTTTGATACAGTTCTGAAAATTACAGACCTGTTGAAGAAGAAATTGCCAATGCTTGCCAAATCCCAGTGATTTAATCAGGAAGGAAGTTGAGTCTCTGCATCAAGTGTATGACTATAAACAAAATATCATCTTGATTTTAATGAAAAGAAATAAATAAGTTCCCCCTCAGCTTGTACAAGCTTATACTGTATATTACCTTCCTCCAAACTATACCTCATGGTTGAACAAGGAAGGTTTTAATTTTTTGATTTTAAATCAAATTCCTTCAGCTTTTCAGTGATAGAAATGAAACAAAATATTTTAGGAAATGGTTCTTTCATTTTTATCTATCAATAGCAAAACATTATTAAAAAAAAAAAAAAGCATTTAAAACTCAAGTTTTTAGCAATGGGAACTGCTCAGAATTTTAAAACAAGGGGAGAAAAGTGGAGAAAACCACTAGGAGCTGCAAGTTTGTGATAAACACCAAAATACCAAATCAAATTTCTACCCAATTCTGCTATATTCATTGTGTCACTCTAGAAGCAAACTCTATATCCTGTTTCCCTGACACTGCAGTCACTGGTTAAACACAAGAACAAGTTCAGACTGAAAGCAATTTAAAAAGTAAAGTTCATTTGTCTTGTAAAATGCAAAGTTCAGTTCTCATAATTCAAATGGCTTCAGACAATGCTGGTGTCTTGTGCTTTCTGCAGGCCAGGAACAGATATAAAAGATTCTGTGGACTGCTCTATTAATCATAACTTCTAAAGAAATTAAAAACACACGCTTCAATATTCTGCTGCGATTCCCTGCACTTATTCTTCTGACAATTGTTTTTCTTGAGAAACCATTTATAAAGCTCTAATTATTCACAGTTCCATTTATTGAGTCTGAGGCTCTGCAATGGCTAGTGCTTTTTATCATTTTGCGATAACCATTGCACCATTTCATCAGGTATTGCACAAAAAGCAGAGGAGCCCTCTGCTCGCAAACACAGGAGCTAAATGTTCTTGACCCTGAAATACATAAAACAAATGGAGGACTGCTGCAAAATACTATCAAATACTCCAAGCAAAGCTCTGCATGCTCTTTCTTTTTGTCCTAGCCAGATCAATCCTATTGACACAGAGAAGAGTTTGGAGCCCACCCACCTGCTCAGTTTTTTAGCCATTCATCAGTGAAAACATATTTCAGTGTATCAGAGGCTCCGAGTATCGACACACTGCGGTCTGAAGGTGATAATGGTGACTAAGGAAAGCTTTTGCTTTCACTGACTGGGGCAGGAAAGGTATTCAGCCCCAGAGAGCTGCCTGCAAATCCCCCCAGAATGCAGAATATTATCAGGAATCCTACAGCAACATTTCCATAGGGTGAAGCATTTACCGCAAGAGCTTGAGAGCCCTTCTGTCACAACGCTGTGCCCTCACTGACATTTATTAAAATAGAGTGCAATATCTCTTGTCTTCAAAATAATTTATTATGAAGCTAAAGGCTCTGCCAAGTGCCTTCAGGATATCTTCTGCATATTTTTAAAAGCAATTTCTGAGGTAATGTATAAGAAGTGCTCTCAAGATACAAAAGCACAAAGAAAGCAAACAGCCCCTCTTTACCCCAGCTCAGCACTGAGGCAGAACGCTCAGACCTTTGGGCTCAGCACGCTCTCAGAGGCCAGGAGGTGCTGGTTTGAACACCACTAGTGGGGACAAGAGCCAAGTGCCCTCCACTCTGGGACAGAGCTTTAATCCCCAATGCTCTGTTCTTCCTCCATCTGTGTCTTCTTCAAAAGCAAGGTTCAAAACCACCTACTTTGAAAGAAAGGAGATGAGCCTTCAAGTAAGGAACCTTGCCAGAGGTAGGGGTTATTTTCTTGCTGCTGGAGTGGAGATGAAATCTCAGCAGGGCTCTGACTTTCAGACCCCTCTGAACTCTTACACAGGGAGGATACCCAGCCCCTTGGGATCCCATCCTAGACTGCTGTGCCCTCCATGGGCACTATGCAAGAAACCGGGCTGGAAGGGACTGTGTTAAGGAGACTTCTTTCTCATCCCATTTCATTAAGGTCATTTTTGTACACTGAAAAATTATCATTATGTAATTTAGATGCATTAACTTTTGGCTATAGCTTCAATGTCTCTGAAATGGAATGGCTACTGTGCTATATATGAAGGGGCTATTAACTCAGATTAATGAGCAAACTTGGCAGGTACAGCACACACACAGGATGAATTTTTATTTTGAGGCTTGAGCAACAGAGCAAATTCTCACTTGGCCAAAGGTGATGCTGTCAGATGACATCATGTCAGATAGCACTAAACAGCAATTGAATGTTCTGTGATGATGTTTAGTCACACTTGCATAGCAGCAAGAAGTCATCACAAAAACGTGAAGGTGCAGAAGTTGTCTGAGAGTGAGCAGGTGTCCTGGAGTGTAATTAGCATTTCACAGCCCTTTTGTTCCTTCTGCCTAGAATTAGCAACTTGTACTGGCACACTGCAGCTGATAGGTCCCCTTGCATCTGCCAGGCCTATCAACCCCAGATCATTCTCAGCTTTGGGAAGCAGCTTCTCTCCTCTCTACCAAGCTGGCTGATAAATTAAGCTGAATTTTCTAGTGGTTTCTGCTTTTCACATTTTAAAATAATTTGCAATACACATCACACCCCATTTCCCCCAACATTCTTTTTAACCTATTTTGAAAGAGAGAATCAAAGCCTCTTGTAGCAAATGTAGTTGAACATTCAAGATCTTAAACAGAGGGAGAAGAAGAAAAAATAAATCTCAATTTATGGTCTAAGTCAAGTTTTCCATCTAGACTCAATTCTTTTCCCATTTCAACCTTTATGTGAAAAGAAATAAGACTCATTTGAAACATTTAAAGAGAGACATGGGTCTCTGGATATTTTTTTCCTGGATTCAACTCTGATAAACCTATTACATATTGCCAAGCTAAGAGTCAAAGTACAATTCCAATACACCTTTTAAAGCTACAGACTATGTGCTTTGATTTAAATCTCCAGGTTAAAGTGCCTTTAGAGATAATTAAGCTTTTCTTAACATCCTGCTAACCCAAGACCCCAGGAAAAAACCATAAAACACAGACCAAAGAAGAATTGATTTATAAATTTGCTCCAGTAAACATCAATCTATTTTTCAGGAGGATAAAAAAAGTTGTGCAAGTTCTGCTACAAGAGATCTATCAGGGAAGAAAGTTTTTCTCAATCACAGAAGGAGTTAGCAATGAGGATCAATTTAGAAATACAGGGCCATGTTTTACAGCTAATATGACATAGGAAAGAGAAGATTTGAAATTGTACACAAAGGAGATACCAGAGTTACCAAAAATAAACATGACAACAAAAATCACCAGGAACACCTGGCAAATGCATTCATCAGATTTCTGTCAACAAGGCTAGTGCTCAAAATAGAAATATTATTTCAATTTTTTTCATGCCAAGATGTTTTGGTATTATTTTTTACTTCTGTTTAACTCGCTGGTAAAGAAGACACTGCAGAGTTGGCTCTTCTCTCTGTGCTGTGACCAAAGCTTTGATTAGAGCGAATTTGTCACGAGCTGTTGGGGAGCTCAGAGCAAAGTCTCCAGCTGCCACAGCAGGGTGTGGTGCCAAGCTAAACCTGCCAGGCTTGAGAAAGGGAAAGCAGACTTACATCTGCTCAGTTCCACTGAGAAAACTGGGCAGAGCAAGTCTGCTCAGTCTGTACAGGCTACAGGCCTTATCTCACGTGAAGAACTTCCCTTTTCTGAGGTCACACTTCTTTGGGAGAAGATACCTGGTAGTTATTAAACCTCGAGTTCCACAAAAGAAAACAACTGAAATCCATACCATAAAAGAGAAGGGCAAATCATCTACTACTTAGAAGTAGCTATAAACCAGTGTGTGTTAGCAACTCAGTAAGCCATTAAATAAACTCGTTCCCAGGCTTGAATTCCTCAAGGTCCCATTTTAAAGAAATGAGAAGCTTTTTATATGCAGAAAACTCTAAAGTGCATACTAAAATAATGTCTCAAAAATTGTGTAAATTCAGAGGTGGTTGGTTGACTAAAACAGCTTTGCCAACCATGTGTTGTTATTAGAAAGTAATAAAGCTATTACAAAAGTACACAAATGCATTAATAAATCATAGCAATTACACAGCATTTCACATCTTCACAGTGCCATGCAGAAGTGTAGCACACAAATACATTTCATTATTAGACTTTTATTGTTTAGTTAGATGCTTTTCCTCCTGCTTTTGTGACAAGCCTCACAACTGGATAGTCCCTCAGACTCATCCTCCTTTTCCCAGCTCTCATCTAGCCACTTAGTTAAATACAAAATACATTTTCAGGCCAGGGCAGAAGTTTCTTTGTAAAACAGGGGCTTTCAGCAATCTTAAAAACTAGAAATCAATCTCAGATTGAAAATTATTAAATTTCCATTACAGAAAAAAAAAAAAAAACCACCACCAAAAAAAAAAAAAAAAAAAAACAAACCAAAAAAAAACCCAACCAACAAAAACGAANTCTTCTACTAATGCCTAGACTAAGTTCCTTTATTTTTTTTTTTTTCAAGTGAATCTCTGTGCTCATGACATGCAAAGACCAGCTTTTTTACTAACTCTTCTGAAGTAGTCCATTCAACACAAAGGATTGAAAAATATGAGCTGGTGTCTATTGACAAGAAAGCAAAATTACTTTGTTTAGCCTTTATTTACAATACATATTCTCCCAGACAGAAGAATACTCGGGGTTACATTCACTCAAGAAATATTTTTTCTGTGAATGGAATTTTCAGAGAATATTAGATCTATAAAATCACATTCTGGAAAAAATGTCCTTGTCTGTGTTCTTAACCACATGAACAAAACTGGTTTTGAAATGATTTCACATGAAAAATCATCAGTTTTTGAGAAACTAATAGGAATCAAGGAACCCTTAACTCCAACTACACGAGATGTTTGGATTAGACTCTATATGGGATTGCTCAATGGCAGCAAAGAAAAGACAGCATAAACCTGGAGGAAAGCTCACTGGAGTTCTCAACCAGCTCGAGACAGAATAGGGTCAGTGCAAAGACCTCTGACAAAACAGATCTAAGGAAGTAGGAAACTGCCTAGGGGATCAGCATGAATAAACCTAACCAAATAAGGGGTTATCCTCACTGCTCTTTTGCTCTTTCCAATGCAAATTCATGGCAAACAACACAATACAAATCCAAATGGAATCATTTAAGAGCAGCTGTGACACGTTTCTTTACCTAGACTCCAAGCTGAAATAGAAAGGCTCTTAGGTATAAAGAATAACCAATATAAGATGGAATGCTGACAATAGAGATTTTCATACTCAAGGGAAAAAACCACATACATATTCTATAAGCCTCATTGCAATTTAGGTAGTTTGACTGTACCCTCTGGATTTGTAACTGTGATTGTGGAAGTAGCTCCAAATTTCACAACTAGCTGCCTTGGAATCAAAGGGTGAAAATGTTTGGGGGTTTTGTTGTTGTTTTCTGGTTTGTTTTTATTTTTTTTTTCTTTTACACCAGAACTTTGTGTACAGCTCACACAGGCCCATCAACATATGAAATGTAAAATAAACCTCCACCAAGTAAAGCACTGGGATAACTTTAATTATATATCTCCACCACCCATCTTTTTCTCAGAAAAATCTGAGAGGTACTGAAAAATAGACTAAAATAGCTACAAGCTTGAACTTGATACAAATTTCATCTGAACTGAGAATTCATTCTGTCCCGTGAAACAGCAAGATTCCTATTGAGTGTAATGGGATCATTTCAAAGAACATGAGAAAATAGGATTCCATATCCCATCTGATTGAAAATTGCCCACATGTAAAGCCAGATGATATTCTCACAAAGAGACCTATCTAGATCAATCTTTTTCGAATTTGTGAGAAGTAGACTGGAGGATTGGAGACTTCTCAGCTATACAGAACTCCCTTAAAACCTCTCCTGAGATTCCAGACATAGACTACAGATGCTCTCACTTTTTTTTGTTATGCGTGTTTGATCAATTTGGCTTTGATGACCCAAATGCTACAAAGCTTCCTGTCACATATTGGTAACAGCAGAAGTGGTTTTGAATAGAGAAAAATATCTTTGCACAGCTGCAGCAGGACCCAAGGTTTTTAAAATGGTTATAGATGTTTTCCTCCTAAGGCAGTAGGAGTTTATGAGTAATACCTCTTGCCTTCCCCATCTCTGACCCATCAGCAAACATTTGCAGTACTCCACTGATCTGAGTTCAAATATGAAGAAAACAAGCCAATTCCCTTCAGTTAGTAAATGCTAATACAATCAGCCCCATCATCCTTTTATCTCATGGAAAAATGCACTGAATAAGCCTTTTGCCATTATTACAAAGTGCCCAAGTTCATAATTGTCATATAACAAATTCCCTTTCCCACTTCTAACTATGAGGTATCTACTTATTGCAATTTAAGTGAACTTACTCTGCCTGTCTGTTGCTACATCAATCTTCCAGCTAAATTATACTTTTGCTTAATTTAAAGAACTCCACTGACACCAGGAGCTAGGGTAAGGAAGGCTTATTCATCCTAGAGGAACAAGCCTGTCTGAGAAATTGTAAAAGACACTAGAAAAGGTTAAATGTAATCAAAAGAGTACAATGGAGTGTGGGGTAGGAGGAAGACTAAAAATAAAGCATAATAGAAAACCACATAAGGACTAGAGGGCTGAAAAAGAGACCCAGAACTCCCAACATCAATGGTTAGCCTGTGAGAAAGCAACTCAGTGCTTCTCCAAATGACCTGTTCCCAAAGGGTTCTCAGTTCCTGGCCAGGGACCTGTGCAGTGCTTTTCTGACACTTTTCCATGCAGTCTTTCTCTTCCAAGCACCAGCTGCCTGAGGCTTAATATTTTCACATTTCCAAGCCTCCACTTAGGTGCACATATTTGAAGAGGGTTGAAGGGAGAAGAAATCACTATCAAATAATGAAAATACAAAGCCTACATCTCTAAGGTGACAGGTCACGCTTTGCTGAACACCAGATCATGCTTAAATGGCAGATACTTTCAGTTCATACTAGCATCTGCTTAATTTAGTTTTAGCCATACCAGATCATAGCTACTGATTTTAGGAGTGCTTGGGCAGATAATGTGCCTGACAAGTTGAATATTAATCTAGACAATTAAATGACAAATAAAATGGGAACATGGCAAATCTGAGTTGATATGTCTCAGGCTGTGTTTCTCTGATTTTAGAATGAATGCCATAAGCTGAATAAACAATTTATAGCTGCACTATTCCCAATCAGAGACATCAAAACTCATTCATCCTTGTTAAGTAAAAAGACCCCCACTGTCAATTCCTTGCTTGTGTTGAAAAGCAAGTTCAGCAAAAGCATTATTGAGCATCCATGCACCTGTGCAAGAGATGATAGTGGAAATTCTACTGCCTCTTACAAAAGGCAGTGACTTATAGGACAGCTGAGGTCGAGGGAAAAGCACACAGAGCAAAACATTAAAAGGTCCTTTGGAAGTTATTGGATATTTCTTTCCTGCTTAGAGTTTTAATACGTGGTTACCTTGTTCATACTATCTTGATAATTGATAACCTGCATACTATTCTTGATTCATGCAATAGTGTTTGTTCAAACTCAAGCACACACAGCATACATGTTTTATCTGATAAACTCTATGATGAATAATGGGACTGATGTTGGGTCCAATCCAGAGCTTTTCCTTGATCTTCCCGAATCCTGTTTCTTTTATATTTAATTTAAAATAAAGCCTAGCACTGCATCTCAGGTGTCAGCAGCAAGTAAGTGTTGCAAGACCGAAAAAGGCAACCTCTTCATCGACCTGTGTGACAACTCCTGGTGCCAAGCTAAAGCAGCTTTCCCAGCACTGTCTGACAGTGCAGGGAGAGCTTAGGTGGAATAAACTGTTCAGCTCTGAGCTGGGATGGGAGAGTATTGACAGCCCATACAAAACAAGGAGCAGGCTTAGTGTCTCAGTGGAGACATTAAACAGGGCTCTGTGGATGCTGTGTCAGCACTCCCACACAAAGCACCCACACAACTGCTCAGAGCCAAATCACTTCACTTGGAATTAAAGAAGGAAGAGACTCAGAAGATCAGTAATATTTAATAATGTGAACAATGGCTTTCAGAAGCCAGCATTTAGTGGATTTTTAGCCTGAATTTCTGATTAATTTGATTTTATTCCATCACCTCCTCTGACCTCATTTTTGACCATAGCAAAGTACAAAATATTCCAAATTATAAATTACGTAGGAAAGTGAGTAACACTGGCTCATATTTGGATGTGAATTTAATTGAACATGAAGACACCAGAATTACAAATGTCTTTCATCAGCATCATTTTTCTGAGAAAGAAGTGAAAAGGAGTTTTCTGACAAAGGAATCCATGAAGCCAATAGAAACTGTAGAGCTCCTTCAGCCCAAAAGAACATTTAAGGGGCCTACCAGCCTGACATACAAGTGCTTTGGTTATAAGCACATCAAGAAATGAGAAAAAAATGCCAAAATAGCAATAGATTTTACTTTGAAATTACAAGCTTTTCTACTGCTCTTTCAACTAATTTATTTTCTGTTGCAGCAGCCCCCTCCTTAGAGTGTAGAAATGAGCCCAGACACAGACTCCTTGTTTATCACAGCATGAAAAGGGCCCTGGTTTATTCCTCTGTACAGCTCAGCCATCCTGACCCCAACCATTCACTGACCCTGCCTGCAGCAGCTCCTGCTGGAGGTTTCCCTTGCAGCCTCTGACTGCTGGGTATTCCCTGCTGAACTCTGACTGCAGGGATCAGTTTGCAGGCTCTGAGTGCAGCTTTTACCCAGCCAGACTGTGACTGCAGGTTCCAACAACAGCTCTGACTGCACACCCAGACTGACCTCACTGCAGGGATTCTTTCTCCTCAGGATCCTGCTTCTTCATGATCCTCTCAGTTCCTCTTCCTTAAGGTTCCTCCTCCTTCATGATCCTCCCTCAGCAGCTCACCCACTCCCTTTTCTCACACTTACCTTTATTGGCTACAGCTGTGACTCATCAGGAACCAGGCTGTATTGAGTAATTAATACAGCTGTCACTTATCAGGGGCAAAATCACCTGTATTCTCTTATCCTACAGTTTTCCATAGCAAAAGCACATATTATTAAAGCTGTCTTAAAAAGCACATCCATGGAAACAGTGAGCAGAGCAGCACACTTGACTGCAGCACGGCAGCCCCAGGAGCAGCAGAGATTTGTCACTGAGCAGGATGGGTTCGCTTGCAGGGAGAGCTGAAAGCCACTTGGTGACAGATGGCAGTGCCCAAAGAGAGCAGCACTGCTCTTGTCCCCCCTGGGAGCAGCCCAAAGTGTGCCTGTGCTCACTGCCAGCAGCTGGGCTGGCAGGTAAACTCTGTGGTTTGTTCGTGTCTGTACAATGCAGATACTCAATCCTAAAATGAGAATAATTGGATTACAGCTAAATTAAATTTGGAATGTATCTATAATCCTTCTATTGCCAGGAGGAATTAGCAAGGCACTCGCACAAACTACTGCTCTACTAATTGCTATGACATTGTCCAATAACTGAAGGTAAAAACATTAGTAATGCTGAGAAGCAGGATACAAACCACTTGAGATTTAATTCATTGTAAAAAGTGGCAGTCTAAATCTCTTAACATGATGTAGTTTCTTTTTATTTATATTTTTTCTTTTAATACAATATGCTCATTAATGTTCTCAAAGTTTATAGTCAAGGTTTATAAAACCCATTTTTCTCAGTTTCAACTTCTGGTTTTTATTGCTTTGTTTTGTTAAAATCAGTGACTTTTTTCTGTCGCAAAAGATAAGAACTGGGAAATACAGGAAAATATATAGAGAATAAAAAAGGTTATTTCAACCTGTCATGAACAATGTCTAGTAAAAGCCTAAATTTTACTGTAAAAATTTTTTAAAGCACTTTAATGTGTTTAAGTGGCTAATGGACGCAGAGGTGAACAACCAATGCTGTGCTTCTCAAGCGAAATGAGGCACTTACATGGAAAGAATTTTTGCAATAGAGAGACAATTACTTTTTTATATCCTCCTTGGAGCAATAAGGTTACTCTAACAATCTTGAACACAGAAACCCCTTGTTTTATCCTTCATTCCCCATTGAATTTCATTTGCCACATTCTGGCTTAAAGTAGCTAAAGAGGAAGGAGCTTCACCTACAAGTTTTCAAGCAAATTACTTGTTCTGTGAAAAGAAATTTTCATAATGTCAGTAGTAAACATCTTGGCTCATAAAAGCATTCCAGGTCTCTGCTTTTCAGTAAAAGGCAGCTGGAATTATAGGAAACTTCTGCAAATGTAGGTTTTCCATAGCACTTTGCAGTGATGTATGCATTATTTTCTATTATGCACTTGTGCTGCATACATCTTTGATATAAAACCAAATCATGTGTGTGTATACATATATATGTTCCTTCTCTTCCTTCATTTATATTTCTGACAGAAGATGAATGACCTCTTTCTTTCTAGTTCCATCTTTTATTTTGTATGTTAAAGAAAATACATTAAAAAGTGTGGTTGCATCTATTATTGGCTGTTTTCCTCCCTGTGAGATATAAAATCATTGGCACTCACATCTGGAGTGTCACAGGATGAAATGAAAGCTTCATAATGAAAAAAAAACAAACTCAAGGAATGCACTTTTCCAGGCACTCAGCTGAAAAGATTTTTTAATGCAATCAACTATTAGAAACAGAGAGTTTGGAATATGGATGATTTCTAGTAGATTTCTAGCAAGAAGTAGGAAACATATTATGAGTACAATATATTGAGAAAAAACTGTGGGTTTGGCTATCTGATATCTAATTCTCCCGAATTTTCATACGTGGTCCAACAACAATTGTATTTTTCTGATATTTTGTGGAAACTGTCCCTAAGGGCATTAGAAAATTGAGATAAAATGACAGAGGAGTTGCCAAATTCTTTGCAATATTGCAGCAGAGGTTTTGACTTGTGACATGAATGACTCCGAACAAGTGCCAAGAAAATGTTAGATATTGACAGCAGGTTTAAAAGTGTTTGCAGGTATATTTCTACCTGATCCACCAGCCAGGTTTTGGGAAAGCAGGCCTGTTAGTTTCCAGAACCCTGAGTTTGTGCTTATGCTCTTTTATACTGTCAAAGAAAT